>JACXGM010038546.1:0-10868 GCA_016801145.1 Umbra pygmaea
ATTTTAACTCTGTGACAGACTTTGGAGCTGGTGCTTCCGATACGGCTCTCACCTTCTCCTCCACAGGGTGTAGGCCAGCTGCATCTATTTTGTGTCCCAAGTAGATTATTTGAATTGGCCTGGCTTCTGGATCTACATGAATTCTTCCTGTGGTTCCTCTAAGGGTGCCCAACCCACTCTGAAAGAGTTCACTATGCTTTTCTAACAGTGCTCGGTACCCTGGAGCTTGTGTCCAAAATAGCTCAGCCCAATCTAATTTCAGCTGTTTTAACCAGTCCCGACCCAGTAAACTGGGGCCTACCCCTTTTACTACCGTTAGGGGTAAAAGTATCTCTTGTCCTTTGTACTTAACTAAAACGCTAATGGACCCCAGTATTGGAACTTGTTCCCCGGTGTATGTGTGAAGGACCACCTCTGAACTGTTGAGCACCGGTGTATCCTCCAAATGCCAATTATTTCTGTAGGTAGATTTACCAAATATTGATACTGAAGCCCCAGTATCCACTTCCAAAGTGATTTATTTTTCATTCATAATGACCTCTACCTTGATGGGTATTTCCCTCTGTTGCTTGCTCCTTACATTGAACATGGTGTACACTTCACTTTCCTCCTTCATTACATGCATAGCCTCCTCCTTCCTGGGCCGTTTTATCGTTTCTTTCTTTTTGCTGCAGCAAACTCTGGCAACATGCCCCAGTTTTCTACAGGAGTAGCATTCTGTATCTTTAAAATTACAGACATCTGGTGAGTGGCAGCTGAAGCTGGCTCTCTGAATAACATGGCTGTCTCCTTGCTTTGCCGACCGAAACCAGATGTACAGTACCTGTGCCTTCCTGAGATGAGCTGCTTGCGGCTTGTAGGTCGTGAGTATTTTTTGCAGCATTTTCCATGCCTTGTGCGATATCCAGTGCTTTTCTATAATGCAATGTTGGTTCTGACAGCAAGCGGCGCTGTATGCATTCATCATTAATCCCGCATACTAGCCTGTCTCGCAAACAGTCATTCAGAGTGTCCCCGAACTCGCAAAACTCTGAAAGTGCTCTCAGTTCTGCAACGAAAGCAGCCACCGACATACCGGGCATGCGAGAACAGCTATCGAACTTACATCTTTGCACTATGACTGAGGGTCTCGGGTTATAGTGTGCCGTTAGAGCTTCCACCAACTCTGCAAAAGTTCACTGGGTTTAAGCGGGCCACCAAACTTCTCAAAAGGCTACACGTTTTAGCCCCACATACACTAAGCAAAATGGCACTCCATTAGCAATGAAATACTGGGCCAACCTCTCGGTATACTGGATCCAGTCCTCCTGTTCTGGATTATATTCGTCAATTCTGCCATACGTAGCCATCCTGTTTGTTTGTTCTCTGTCAATTGTTTTTATCCTCGTCGCCAATGTAAAATACTCCTCACAACACCTCACACCTCACAACCGAATAATGTGCCTTTCCCGGCAAACACTCCTGCTCACCCCATACCCCCGCCCCCCTTGTCCTTTGACCTGGCTGGATACAAGACTTAAAGCCGTAATGCTCTCAATACACCACACCAGCCAATAGAGATTGCTAATATGTCGTCATCATGACATATTCCCGCAAAGCATTTTGGGAATAAGCGGCACAAACTTAAGGCATCCACGCTAACTGTCTTTATTCAACAGTATTAATATTTTTTATTTAACAGGCTCATGCACCAATAGCTCAAACAGTGTTTTTGAAAAAGCGCATTCAGTAAGACCAGTAAATGAGTCGAAGTTTTCACAATTTACCATTTAACTCATCTCAAGGTCCTGGACCCATCCGTCTGTACAAAAGACCTGGGCCTGCCTGCTGCAGTGACTTGTCCGAAGTTACTGAAAACTTTGTGTGTGTATGCATTAACACCAGGGTTCGAATTATGATTTCATCTTTGCGGGGGTCTCTTAAAAAAGTAGGTTAAGTAGGTGCAGCATGTGTAGATAAATAAATAAATAGCCTAACATTGGACTTCATTCATTTGAGTTCAACGTTTATTAATACAAGAGTAGAGAAACAACAATAATTACAAACCACCTTATATCACCCTGTTGCTATACTGATTGTATGATTTTGTGGTCCTCGTGGCAAAGAATAGGCTCTTCTAAGTGGTTTGGTATCCTTTGGTATTTAAATAACATTTGACTTTACAACAAGCAGCAACCAATGTATAACATGATCAAAAACACACCCATCGCGATATGCGCTCAGCAGTAGCAAACCTAATGCGTTCTTTTGGAAAATATGTTTATTTTAGGCTGTTTATTAACATAAATGTCGTGATATATATTAAAGGAAAAAGTGAATTTGAATTTTTTGTGATGTAAATAATAGTGCTGATGATTTCTAGAGACCCCCACAGGTGTATGATTTTACTGCTTTCATGGAAGCTCCTAAGTAATTTGAACCCTGATTAGCACTTAATATCATGTAGTATATATGTGTGCTGGAAGTTGGGCAACAGCCAACATGTTGACGTCTCGCCGGCCCTTAACCATTCGCTATGCTCGTAAGGATCCGGTCCTTTCATTCCCGTCATCTCTCTTCTTTGCATTAGGATTTAGTTTTAGGCGGTATGGTCCGAAAATGTTTGTTTTAGCCCGCTGCATTTTGTAGGATTCTATTTTTCACGCTAAGTTTTCATTATTTTCATGCCAGAACACTAGCCTGCTATGCCAGCCCATAAACTGGCCAAACATACCCCTAATTCTTTGCGTTTTGATGACGTTGCCGCTCACTTGGTCACATGTCTTAGCAATCTCTATAGTCTCACACCAGCCAAAGTCGGCAACCCTGCATAGATACAACTTCTTTAACTAACAGATTAAATCAAACATTCCCAGCTGACATGTTTGACGTGTGAAATTAAGTAACGATACTATTAAGACAGAGTAAACACTTTACACCATCACAGAAGTAGATAGTCAGGACTGATCCAATTTGTTGTGATTATATGTTTAAAAATAAATGGCTGTTATTTCTACAACAGAGGATCATGAAATAGCTATTCCAAAATGAGTACAGCTTCCTGATATCAGTGTCAAAAATAATATAAAAAATTCCACTGTAGTGATTGAAATGTCTTTTTGCCACATTATATACTGTTAAAATCTTGCATGGCAGCAAATTGGTCCAATGCACAATCCATCAGTCCATGGACTATTTTGAACCGGGCTCATTTCAAAACAGTCTGATGCTGAGAATCACTATGTTGGTGATACTGTTCAAGTTACAGTGTTTGTACTCATCACACATCACCTTTAAACTCATCACACATCACCTTTAAACTCATCACACATCACCTTTAAACTCATCACACATCACCTTTAAAATAAAATAAAACTTTAGTTTGGGTTGACAGAAATTGAGGCCATTGAGTGTTGCTTAATATTTAACTCAGAAGTTACAGTTCCATTTACTACCACTTTACTTTCCAGATAAGTGATTGTGTTGAATTGTTAGGCGATGCTATAAAATAGCTATCTCAGTCTTCCAAAATAAACATGCCTCAGACGATCCACAAAAAGAAACCCATACCCCTAAAAAACAGTCTACACAATACACACACTCCTAAAACCTAACACTTAAGCCTACACTACATTCAAAAACGGACTAAGATCAACATATTTCAACCTTGGCACTTACGTCCTTTCCGTCTCTCCTCATTTCTGTTGAGGAAATTAATTATTGGTGATTCGTTAAGTGTCTAATACGGGTGGTTATTTGGACTATGTTGGGTTATATTCAAGCAGCTGCTAAAGCTAATAACGATGCGATATTATCAGTTCTAACCAGACAAGGGCTGACGACTATGTGGCTTCGAGAACGGCCAGGATCTGACACCAACAGGCTGCCTAACGACCGTGGGATAAATGTCAACAGGACTGGTATGGCGGCAGCTACTGGCACCGTAACGCAATTGAAATATTAATCTGTTCAGGAGTTTTATTAGTTCACCAGAATCAGGCTCAGCGGGACAGAAATAGGGTTGGCCGTGTAGGTGACACCTTATCCAGGTTATACTCAATAACATCAATCAATGATAAAAGGATAAGTGGACAACACTAACTACATTCTATAACAGGGCTAGATTTACATCAACGGTCGACCTCCACCTTTAATGTTGGAATATTGCCATCAGAAATAGGGTTGGCCGTGTAGGTGACACCTTATCCAGGTTATACTCAATAACATCAATCAATGATAAAAGGATAAGTGGACAACACTAACTACATTCTATAACAGGGCTAGATTTACATCAACGGTCGACCTCCACCTTTAATGTTGGAATATTGCCATAAAATGTTTAGCGCAGCATAATCAGTTGACACTGCAGTGGACGTAGGGAAGTATGTAAACAATTGAATACCCACAAGCGTAAACTTTCCTATGGGAAATGTGAGTGACGCTTCGACACCTACTGTACACTTCTCTCTGCCTTTAATCTGTGGTTGGACAGCGGAGAGATCGCTTTATTCTCTACACGCATGGTCGGTAACCAAATGTCTTTATGGGCGCTGACAGTGTTCAACACGCGCAGATTTAGAACTTGGGGCATGATGGTAATTGAATATTTATTCCAAACATATAACATGGTCTCTTTTCTCAAGTTTCTAATTTCGTAATCTTACTCGTTAAATTAAAATTAATTTATATAACACAGGACGACATAGGCTAATGCAAATAGATTGATATTCCCACTGGACTCCTTAGAAATCAAGACTCTTAAAATGTGTGGTTTGGCGAGTACTGCCGCACTAGGTTGGCTATTATGCGTTATGGTCCCAGTTGGGTTGTTACAAGCTTTTAAATCCATCATGGTTTAGCGAAGAGGATAGCTTAGGATAAACACAGCGATGCAGTATTGTGATTATTTCATCATTCTTATCGTAAGTAAATAAAACCGTTCACGACACATGTGCCACATTGAATATTCGTCCCGAGTTGTGTAATTGCTAAATTTATTGATACATAAAAAACATCGCTTACTGGTTAAATCACATTGTGTCGAAGCCACATCTCCGTTGACCGGTTACTCTTCGAGGCTACAGTGTTTCAAATCGCGGGCTGTTCGCACAAAGCGCTCTGAAGCGTGAGGAGCAACTGAAAGCATCCTGCCAGTTAACAAAGCCTTACCTGGAAAACGTTCGCGTCTTCATTGTTTTGGGTTAGGAGAAGCCACTGTCCGTTTTCTTCACCCGTTAACCGCCCTGTCAGTGGTCAGGTTGAGGTTCCACAGCATAATAGGTTGCACACCGCTGTTTTCGAGTCCGATGCGTTAAGGCTGCACATTCGGTGTTGTCTGAATGTCTGTCACATTGTTGCTAGCCTTTTTTTGCATCTCAAATCTGTGGGCGGAGCGTATTCATGGCCCAGTAAGTGTGGACTGGATTTTGCCTATCGGTTAGGATTCAATAACAAAAATATCATAAATAAAACTGTTGAAAATATTTACTTATTGGACCACCGTACTCTACCCCTATTCCATTTATATGCATTTAATAAGTGACATCTACATAGGTAACTGCGGATAAAAGTTGTATTTTTTAACAACATTTGTTATTTATTTCTGGCAATAATTAAACACAGCATTCCACATTATTGACTTAATATAAAAAACAGTTGTCTATGGTGGTATTGTGATGAAGCATTCTCAAAACTCCACAAAGCCTTTTCTGTATCCTTCAGGACCTGGAACATGTCAACAATTAAGGAACCATGATCTGCTCTACAAACCGATCAATCATAAAATTATGACCACTGACAGGTGAGGTGACTTCAGGTGAAGTGAATAACACTGATGATCCCGTTATCGTGGTACCTGTCAATGGGTGAGATATATTAGGAATCAAGTATACATTTTGTCCTCAAAGTTGGTGCGTTAGAAGCAGGAAAAATGGCGAAGCGTAAGGATTTGAGCGACTTTAACAAGGGCAAAATTGTGATGGCTCTAGAACTTGTGGGGTGTTCCCGGTCTGCAGTGATCAGCACCTATGAATAGTGGTCCAAGGAATGAAAAGCGGTGAATAGGCAACAGGGTCAAGGGCAGCCAAGGCTCATTGATGCACATGGGGAGCGAAGGGAAATTGCTGAAAAAGTGAATGCTGGTTCTGATAGAAAGGTTTCAGAACACAGTGCATCGCAGTTTGTTGCGTATGGGGCTGCGTAGCGAAAGTGCCTACAAGGGGCGCGTGAGCAACAGAACTGGACCACGGAGCAATGAAATAAGGTGGCCTGGTCTGATGAATCATATTTTGTTTTATAGCACGTGCAAGGCTGGGTGCATCACTTGGCACCAGGATGCACTATGGAAAGAAGGCAAGCTGGTGGAGGCAGTGTTCTGCTATGAAACCTTGGGTCCTGCCATTCGTGTGGATGTTACTTTGACACGTACCACCTAATGTACCTAAGCATTTTTGCAGACCATGTAAAACCTTTCATAAACAAGGTATTCCCTGATAGCATTGTCCAAGGTGTTCAAGGTGTTGACTTGGTCTCCAATGTCCCCAGATCTCAATCCAATCGAGCATCTGTGGGATGTGCTGGACAAACAGGTCTGATCCATGGAGGCCCCACCTCGCAACTTACAGGACTTAAAGGATCTGCTACTAACGTCTTGATGACAGATACCACAACACACCAGAGGTCTAGTGGAGTCCATGCCTCGATTGGTCAGTGCTGTTTTGGCTGCAAAAGGGGGACCTTCACAATATTAGTCAGGTGTTCATAATGTTATGGCTGATCAGTGTATATATGATAATCCTATAGGAAGAATAGTCTGAACATTCCTAAGAAAATAACTGCCAAAACATGGTGAATGGAAAGCTAAAGCGCAATGTTCAGAATATAAATATCTGTTTTGATGTAGAAAACTGAAAATATAAAGTGAGATTTAATGTTAATTCCACACAGGCTTGCTTGTGCAATGACAACTGATCATAAAAGACTTGTCCAGTCTTGTGCTAGACTGCCAAATAAAAACTAATTAAAATAATAAAAAAATATGTTTTAAGTGAGAAGTAATTGGTCTGGAGACGAAAACTATATACAATGAGTTACACGTTTCATGCAATGCACGACTTGAGTCGACACCGAATCTGTCTTTGTTTGAGTGACGTTCATAATAAAACTGGACCCTGGGAAATAAATAGGAACCAATTAGTTATGAAACACATTTATGTTCATTTCCATTCAGTGAGTTGTGTGTAGCATACAGTGTGCATGCGTGTGTTTTTTGGTTGTGTTACAATTGTGTGTTTCTTTGTGCTTTAACTATTGGTTTGTATTCTTTTATCTTTATCATGTGCTCAGAGTGTGTGCGTGTTTGCACCGCTTCCGAAAGTGTGGGCTTGTGTTTTCTTGCCCCACTTCCTGTGTTTGTGCGCCACTCTCCTAATTGTCGCATCAGTAAATGTCAACCGTCCAAATGGCTCTACCGTCCCAATTTATTTATTCATCTGCGCTCCATCAGACACAGCCACTGCTGCAGCACACTGCAATTACAGCAGAGCACAGAAATATGCCTATGAATAATACACCACTAGACAAGGAGAGCTGGCCAGCCAGATGGCCACATATAACCACAGCTAAACAAGAATGGGGCGCACAAAGAGAGCAATCACTTTTGTATTTTATTTTACCATAGTTTGAGCAGGTAAGGCATTTGAGCATATCCACTGCCATTCTACGTCAACATTTCACATTTGTCCAAGTGACATGACTTCAATAAATTACGTATTCCAGGGTTATACTGGTGACTTTAAACAAACCGAACAACCCTTGATCATCGAATAATACATCATTCTAAAATTTAGATTTTGTGATAATCTTAAACTTTTCAATATTTTCCAATTGGATTAAATTATTTTTGTTGTCCTCCCCTTTTCAGTCAATAACGAATGTGCAAGTAACAGCAACCAATCACACCCTATTTTCTCTATGATTGGCACCACAAGAAAGCCAGAACCAAGCAAAGGTGCATTGTAATGTAGCAGAGGTTTGTTGAGTGATGTTTTCAATCACTTTTTGTGTGCTATGTGTTGAATTCGAGCAATAATAACAGAACTACCGAACTTTCTCTTCCCAGCTGACTTGCCTCCACGAGCTCAGAAAACTGCATTTCCTGAAAATATGAAAATTGATTTAGATGGGACAATAATTCCCTACACTATTCGGCTTATTTTGCCATTCGAAAGGGACCTGCAATGAGGAAATGAACTAGTTGTGCTTTCAACCCAAATCGACCACCAAGTGTGACTTCCGCAGAGGGGAACTTTGGCACATACGCCTGAATTTAATGGTGCAATTTCTGGTCAACTGTGAACAATATTTGATTGCTACTTTACAAATCTATCCTTTCTTTTCAGATGAAAAAAGCATAATTACAATTTATTTTGGGAAATATTTAGTTTTGGTTGCAACCAGATTTCTGAGACGGCAGGTGACTGCAAAATACATTTGGTTAGACTTAGTGGAAACAGGAACTGAGGTTTCTGTGAGCACAGTAAGGCACGTACTAAATGCAGAAGGATTCCAGGCCAGAACTCCATGACGTACACAACTACTGACCCAAAAGCACAAGAAAATTCTGCTTTAGAAGCCACAAAGTTTTTGGGATTCTGATCTGTGGAGCGATGAAACAAAACTGGAACTATTCAGCATGATCGATCAGCGGTATATCCGGAGGATGAAGAATGAAGCATACACTCTGAAAAGAACACTACCCACAGTCAAGCACGGTGGTGGCTCAGTGATGCTCTGGGGCTGCTTTGCATCCTCTGGCAAATTACATGCTTTCTGTGGGGGAAGCTGAAGCTTGGGTGTCATTCCAACGGGACAATGATCCCAAGCATCCTTTAAATTCCACCAAGGCTTGGTTCCAGATGAAGTCTTGGAAGATGCTACAGTAACCATTACAGTGACTTGACACAGAAAATCGCTTGCCATGAAGGGTGAATAATTTTGAGACTGGTGAATTCATTATCTGTTGCATTTCCAGTAGAATTTAGGGAAACCTTGTGAAGCATTTCAATTGCTCGTTTGATTTGTTCATTGCAAACAGCTGAAAGTCAGTAAATTATGAGAAATAACCTGATTTGCAATGGAGGTTGACTATTTTGATTGCAATCACTGTTTTATCCAAGTATTTCTGAGAGTCCTTCATAACACTTGACTGGCCATTTTTAACCGCCACAGACAATATTTACGTTTGTTGCGTGTGTTTGACGATTTCTTGAATTTTAAAGTCACCTAAAATATATCAACAACTGTATTACTAATGTTATGTGAGCAATTATTTATGTTTCCACCCCGAGTAGGAAATTAATCAGTTTTTTTATCTAAAAGATGTCACAGAAAAACACTCTTCTTTTAGTTAACGGAAACATCTTGGTTATAGTATTCTTTACGGTTCTAATATTGGAGGTGGGATAAAAGAGCTTATTTTCATTGGGCTTCAAGAAACGAAGTAAAGAAAACAGAAAGTAAAAAGAATAGCCAGAGGACAGCTGTGAAATGGCTAGTCAGTATGGCTTTTGTGAAGTGATGATTTCAAATCTTCATAAGGATTAGAGAATCGTGCATGGGGCAAATGCTAAAGGGTTAAAGATCAAAATCTGTCCTCTGACTAGAATCTCGCCAAGCCGTTTTGCTTCTCATCACACTGCTCACTCAAGCAGGGAAATTACACCAGCACACATGCACTGGTGGTGCCATTTTCCAGCCAACCACCTTGATCGAAATTGCAGAGGCATGACCTACCACAAGGAGTCACTGCAGAGCAATGAGAGTTGCAGAGAAGAGGCATCTGTTGCAGAGAAGAGGCGTCAGCTAATTGATCCAATCTAGCTTAGAACAGGGGTCACAAATCCTGGTCCTGGAGAGCTACCACCCTGTAGGTTTTCACTCCAACTGCACATAATGTAGCCTCATTCAGCTTATCAACCAGCTAATTATTACAATCAGGTGTTCTAGATTGGGGTTAGAGCTCTCCAGGACCAGAGTTGGCGACCCCTGACTTAGACCAATAGAGGATCTTTACCATGACAAACTACACACACAATGACAAAATTTAACACACACATTCACAAAACCACACAGACAAATGCATGAGCAAAAAAAGTGATGCCAATTTGTCAGAATGGAACTCTGAACTTCTGCTTTACGGACCTTGTCCTTTCTCAAGACACTACTGGTTACGCCAAAAACAAACCCACACACAGGTCTCTGAAGAGAACAAAATCCTACCACATGATTCACTTTTACAGGTGTTTGAATTGTTTCCCAAATCAAATCGTGTGTGTGTGAATGAGCTAGACACAGTATACGTGTGTGTAAATGTTAAACGGTCTGCAGGGCCGAGGCGTTTCTAGTCTATTTTCTTAGGCACTAAACCTACAGTAGATGCAGTTATCAACAGTCTTATCAGCTGTCATTACAGTTGCCAGCCGTCATCACTATCAATACTTACCGTCATTACCAGCTGTCATCATTGCTGTCATTTTTAGATGTCCTTAGCTGTCATCACACTTATCAGCTGTCGTTACAGTCATCTTTCCTATCCGCTGTCTTCATAGTTATCGGATGTCATCATTATCAGCTGTTATCATTGTTAGTGCCATCTTCCTGAAGTCCTTTCCAATGTTGCGTCGCCCTTGTCATTTTAACCAATCATGGAGGTAATCACCGTTAGGCCCTTTTTTGTTTTTGTATTTCCCCTTATCATCACGTCATCATCAGTACTATTAACCTACAATGACAGTTGTGTCAGGGAGTATATAATCTTCTGAACATCCTCTGAACATCTGCTGACTTCTTGGCTCCATCCCAGCACTTTGTACACAGCTACCCTAATCAGG
>JACXGM010038547.1:0-10808 GCA_016801145.1 Umbra pygmaea
CAGCTACATTAGTATGTGTGCCGTACTGGTTATTCTCAATGATTTTCCCTTTGTTTAATATCTAGTGTTATGTATCTCAGCTACATTAGTATGTGTGCCGTACTGGTTATTCTAAACGATTTTCCCTTTGTTTAATATCTAGTGTAATGTATCTCAGCTACATTAGCGGTTATAGTTGGGATTACCATTGGCTTGATACTAACCTCAAAACAATTAAAATGCAGTTATTTTTTCCATGTCATTATTTAGTAACCTGAGGTTCAAACTGAATAGGCCCCTAGTGGCAGTGTTGCCAGGTGAAGGAGGTATTAATGTGCAAGCTGTAAAACTTTTAGGCTCCTAGAGCCCAGGTGAAATCTAATTAGCATGCTATACTTGTCACAAATATCTGGGTGTGTCTTGTTCCATTCTTAGTGTTCTGCATGTATGGACAGTAATGAACAGTTGCCATTTCTACATGGAGATAACAATGCAGCCCAGACAGCTTCAGCAGATAAGTGAGAAAGCAGCAAGGGAGGTTTTGCTGCTCTGTAGAGGGGAGGTTTCGCCGCTCTGTAGAGGGGAGGTGTCGCCGCTCTGTAGAGGGGCGGTGTCGCCGCTCTGTAAACGGGACACTCAAACATGTGACAGACTTCACAAACCAAAAGTAAAACATTGTAGTACCCAAACTTACACGGCCCAGTTGAATGCACTGTGTGATGCTACATTAGGAGAATATAAATGTCTAAACATTTGCAGTTGATCAAGTACATGAGATTTAGCAGCAGCAACCAGGGCACTGAGTTGACAATTTAGGGAGAGTACTGGTATGTCTAGGTGGGGTCAGATGAATGTCAGTCTCTCTCGACCCTCAAACCAGGAACAGCAGGGTGGTTAAGGGTTAAAACAATGTGGCGTGGTGTGTCAAAGGACAATGTTTACCACAATGTTCAACTTTCCAGAATCATTACAATGAGCGTCTAACGGGAGTCATTGCCATGAGCGTCTAACGGGAGTCATTGCCATGAGCGTCTAACGAGAGTCATTGCCATGAGCGTCTAACGGGAGTCATTGCCATGAGCGTCTAACGGGAGTCATTGCCATGAGCGTCTAACGGGAGTCATTGCCATGAGCGTCTAACGGGAGTCATTGCCATGAGCGTCTAACGGGAGTCATTACAAATGAGAACGAATTGGAGTCATTACATTGAGAATCTAATTGGAGTCATTACATTGAGACAGGAACGGAGAAACTGTTAATAGAGAACAGAGTTCCTCCTAGATACAGACGGAGGGTCAGCATCGCTTCAAACTCAATGCAGGAACACTTAGCAGGTTCTGGTGCATCAAAAGCCGCTTTCCGACCAAGTAGTTAGGGGAACGTAGTTATAGGAACAGTCCACTTCTAAACAGTTCTACTAACTACTCTCCCCCCAAACCGGTTTTGCTATTTGCATTCGCACTGGTCAAGTGGCCATAGGAACTGGAAGGAGGGATAAGGGAGTGACGAAAGCACCGCAACTGTTTGACTTTAGCGTAGGGTCACATTCAACAACATTTCACAGTTGAATGTTTTTGTAACACTGGGTGTATGATTGGATATGTATGCGGATGATCTGGTTGTTTTCAGCTCAAGTAGTGCTGGGTTCCTTTCGCGGCTGGCTGTTTATTTGTTTGTTCAGATTACGAGGCTAAAGCGACATCCAATACAATAAAAAAAAAAAGAGTTGTGTTGATATGTCCTAATAACTGAGTTTGAACCGCGGCGTTTAAAAACTACTGTAGGTTGGAGTAATAGAAATTGCGTAGCTAATTAACAGAGAAACACAAAATACGAAGGCTCCAGCATATGGTATAATACGCAACAGACAAACGAAGCGACCGGCATAATTTACAAGTTGGACCAATCAACGCAGACCTAGGAAAATGGAAAGACCCTGCTCTGGAGTAGGAGCTAAAAAGGTTATAGGAACGGCGGTGAGAGGATCTAAATAATCCCGCAATTTCTTCTATCGGAAGACAAGAAAAAAAGGATTATAGGAACGTTATGTTCTAGGAACTGCAAAAATCCCTGCGGTGGGAAAGCGGCTAATGTCTACCAAACAACTGTACACTATTGGGCTGGAAACCTCACTACGGTCTCTGCATCAAGTGGGTGAGATGAATAACGCCCAACAAGCTGAACGAGGGAATGGGCTGACCCATAATTAGACTGAGCTGGATTACTGTCAACCCCCATCCAGCAGCGACCAGGACCAGACGGGGAGGAAAACCTGAATCATTACCTGGAACAAGTGGAGGGTGAGAGGCCAAGCTGCAACACCTCTGCTGTCACTAACATGACAAAACAGTTACTGAATACGTTAGTATTTCTCAAGAAGGAAAGCAGTCAGAAAATAAAACAAATCTGCACGTTTAAGGTGGATTTGGGAGCCAGACAGCCATCCCAGTCTTACCAGAACATCACCAGACAGCCATCCCAGTCTTACCAGAACATCACCAGACAGCCATCCCAGTCTTACCAGAACATCACCAGACAGCCATCCCAGTCTTACCAGAACATCACCAGACAGCCATCCCAGTCTTACCAGAACATCACCAGACAGCCATCCCAGTCTTACCAGAACATCATTGCAGATCTCCTTCAGCTCCTTCTCAATCTTCTCCCTGTACTCTTTGGCCATGGCCTGCTTCTTCTCGCTGCCCTCCGTCTTCTGCTCGATGCTGGACACCACCCTCCAGGACGACCGCCGGGCCCCCACCACGTTCTTGTAGGCCACCGACAGAAGGTTCCGCTCCTCGTTGGACAGCGGGGTGCCCTCCTCCGTCACAGCCTTCATGCAGGCCGCCATGTCATCGTAGCGCTCGGCCTGCTCCGCCAGCTTGGCCTTCTGCACCAGCTCCTTCTGGATCACCTCGCTCTTGTCAACCATGGCTACTCAGGGAGAAAGAGGAGAGGGACATGTCGGTTTCTACACTTCATAACACAGAGGAACACTGCTCCCAGAGAGTAAGTGGTCTGAGATTAATGCTTTGCTCAAGGTACATCAAGGTACATTGAGGCCATTGGTGATGGGACCCTCCTGTTGCCAGATAAATACCTTTCCCCAGTGAGTTAACCAGGGCTCAAAACAACAGATTCCACTAAGCTACCACCTGCCCAAGTATCCCCAATACAGAACACTGGGAGACACAGAAGGATACGGTTTCTAGCACTGGGAAACATATTTAGCAAAACATCTCACACATTGTCGTTTTGAAGGTCCCATAACAAAACGCGCCAGAAAATGTGATGTCACATTGGTAGGAAATTGCTTTTGTTCATCCAATGTAACACATTTTACACAGGGCCTACTGAAAAAGCTGTGAGAATTACTAAACTACAAAGGAAGGGAAATAGCGCATCCGCTTTAGTGTGAATCAATAACCTCCATCCGCTGGTACCAAACAAAAATGGCCCACGGGTCTACTGATAGCAATGATTTAACATCCTCAATCAATTCCCCTTTTTCCATTCCAACGCGCAGATGTAGACGAGACTAGCACCGTCATATACCAGCTGCAAGACTACACAGCTTGATGAACACACATTAAACCGTGTCCTCATACTCTTTATACATCATTTTGATGGTATGTACTGGTACGCCGCAGTGAAATCACCCAAGCCCGTGGCAATACCTGGTTACAAGCGGACTATACCCGCGAGGAACAACGCGGATGTGGATGTTCTCACTCCTTTGCCACACCCATCTCTACCTGGATTTATTAGCAGGCATGTAGAACAGACGGCCGAGGCATTAATGTCCATGCAAACAACAGTAATGACACTGAATGTACATGACTCACTGCTGAGCTGTAGACGCATGTAGGACCTCCAACGTGTCTCTTCCCTAAAATGACAACTGTATTGTTTCTCGTGATTAATCCGGAAATGACTTGCTCTTGTTAGCCTGCGACATGGACACGCCTGTGACATTTAGCTAACGTGATGTAGTTACATACGAAATGGGAGGTTTAAAATAATATGTACCTACATATTTACCTAGTTAACTCAGATGGGTACAGAGACCTACAGTAGGAAACTGAATGTCTGGGTAGTTATGTGACCTATATCTAACTAGGCGACTAAAACATCCCATAATTACATATAGTCTAGTTGACATGTGTACAGTAATCTGACAGCAAAGTGAGAACAGTGGGGCGGTTAAAACCGAAAACAGCAGCGGGCTGACTAGCTGCTCGATCAGGTGGACCAAGCCCATGTTGGATGGTCTCAGCCTGTTTGTTCGCTAAAAAGAGGTCTGCTGAGAACCGCCTTAGCAAAGCTAACCAGGTAGCCGATGTCAACAAGAAACCTGACAAGACGCACCAAGCTGGCCTCCCGCTACACCCCGTGGATAAACCAGCTAGCTTCTTAGCTATTGTTCTTGATGCATTCTAGCTAAGCTACCTAGATAGCTAACATGTTAGCGACTCGACAAACCGTACCAACACCACGTTACTAAGCATGTTTTCCATTTTAATTCCCAACATACAACCAATAACCACAGAGTACATCTGTAGTGGTAAACCATTCGTGTCCTTACCTGAGTGCTAAAGAACAGCGGTGCTCTGTCGTGCTAACTAACCTACGGTACACAGCTGACACTCAACCAGGCTGTGTCGATGTGATCCACGGGGTTTCCCTCCAATCACGCCAGGCCAGGAGCAGGGACTGAGCGAGGAGGTGTGACGTCAAAGGATACCATGGAAACCCGTGATTGACGGACGGTTTATCGATTGTTAGATGAAAAACTCCGTTGTCAGAAAATAGGCGTATCTGATATAGCTGTGTTTTGCAACGTGAGATTACATAAGATGTGCATGCAGTGCACATGCCACAATTTCAAATGTAACAGTACTTCTATACCCCACCAAGAGGCCTACCTCTACAGGCAGAGACTGTATTGATTATCTATTCACTGCGATGACTGGAACATTTCTGGGTAACCAGTGAGAATGGCAGGAGCTAGTGACCCTGTCCTTACAGTTCAAAAGGCAAAATCTTCCAAGGTAAACAACCATGTTGTAATTGACAGACTAAAAAATAGTACAGAAGTGATCCAGCGGTCTAAGCTGTTGTGTCTAATTCACATATACTGCTGCAGCATGCTCTATCCGTAAAATACACTCCTCAATCTGTGAATATCTTCATGTACAATAAAGCATATCAATCCTCTTTGAAAAACATCTATCCATAAAAATTTCACAAATACATATCTTCTGTATGTAGGTAATTTTTGAGTGATATTCGAGGACATCACAAAGTATTTAAATAGAACACAGAGATTGGCTTATAGAAGGTCTATTTCTGTTTTACAGTCAGGAAAACTGGTTCTATTTTTAACTAGTCACGTGTTCTCCTTGAGGACTGTGATATTAAGCCAGTAACCTATTTAAGGGAAGATGTCTGACTGAAAGTGCAATTTCAGACAGACACTGATTACATAAATTAAAGAGCGTTGTACTAATCCAGGGTGGGGCCAGGTGTTTTAGGACTTCAGCTAGAGAGTGAGAGTATGATTTTGTTGCATGACTGGTCGAGCAGCCTGTTCCCACTTTCAGACACGCCCAGGAGCAATAACACACACGCACGCCCACCCATTGCACGCGTACGCTCAATCCTTACCTCTAATCCCTAACTATAGCTTTTTAGAAGTTTTACCTGAATTCTATAATTTCAGACAAAAATATGGTGTGTTTTCAAAACGGCAACAGGAATATGTTCCTTGTGTTTTTCTGGTTTAACCAGTTCGAAGACATTTCTATAGTTAAAACCATAGCATACCCCTCCCCCAGTGCCCCATTACACGCATGCGTGCACACACACACACACATACACACACGCACATGCACAGACACACACATGCACAGACACACACTCACACACACACACACCCACACACACACGCACACGCACACGCACACACACACACACACGGACAGACAGACACGCACACCTTAGATTCCAATAGTGCATAATGAAAGAATGAGAGTAAACTTTAGAGAGTGAAAATAAGAGCTAGATAATGAGAGTAAACTTTAGAGAGTGAAAATAAGAGCTAGATAATGAGAGTAAACTTTAGAGAGTGAAAATAAGAGCTAGATAATGAGAGTAAACTTTAGAGAGTGAAAATAAGAGCTAAATAATGAGAGTAAACTTTAGAGAGTGAAAATAAGAGCTAGATAATGAGAGTAAACTTGAGTGAAAATAAGAGCTAGATAATGAGAGTGATCAGAACAAAATTGGAGGCAGAGATAGGAGCATCAATTGAGTCGGTGTACTGGTGAATACAGTAATTTATTTTGATACATGGTGTGACTGCTGTGTTTTGTATTTTATTTTAGATACACAATGGGTATCAATGGGTGTGAGACTTATCATGGGTTCTCTGACTTTCCCCGGGCGTCCTGCACTTGGCAAAGTGAAATGGCATAGAGCTGCTTGGGATTTGGGTTAGATAAATCAGATGATCTATTCTGCCATGTCGCTCTCCAGCAACTCCTTATGTTCAGATCGGGCACCTGTAAATCAAATTGCAGAAGTATAGTTGTGAAAGTAATGATCCTGTGCATGGTCCTACCAAAGGCTTCCGTGTTGGGTGAACAGCGCGAAAATAATCAGCGGCTCGGGTGTCATGTGGTTGAATGAACCATGTGCATGCCCTTCGTCATCTCACAGATCTGTCCAGGAGTTGCAGAGCTGCCGATAAGTTAGGGTTTATGGTTATTGGGAAGGGAGGAAAAAAAATCATGACAAAATTTACAAAAATAATAGAGTGAAAATAAGAGTGAGATAATGAGTGAATGTGAAAAAGTGAAAATAAGTGTGAGAGCAAGAGAGTGAATGTGAGAGTGTGAGAGGATGAGTGAACTATTGCATAATATTCCTCTAAACCTGTCTAGCCAGTGCTTCTTTAGGTCTATAGACCAGAAAAGTCCAACCGATCTACCACCTACAGTAGCACTGTCCTGACGCTGTTGTTACCGGTAAACACTGAAACAGTGAAATGGGACAGATTAGAATTATAAAAACAGATCTTGTGTGACTGGACACAAAATAGTTCAATTCATTACACATGAGCGCGGTTTCTGCATGGCATAGTGCATTGCAGGACAGTCTACGTCATGATAATCAGAGGTTCGACTCTGACTAAGTGTTTTCTGGCTTTCCCTGGACCTCCAGAATGAGGCAATGCAAATTGGGATAGCGTTGCCTGGGATTTGGGATGGAAGCCAAATCTACCTTGCCACGTCACTCTCCAGCAACTCCTGGTGTACAGATCGGGTGCTTGTAAATTAAATCACGGAAGTACAGTTGGTGAACGTAATCATCCCATACATGATCTCACTAAAGCCTTCCATGTTAAATGAATAGAATTGGTGACTCTGCGACATGTGGTTGGAGGAACAATGTGAGCGCCCCTCACCATCCTGTATCTCCAAGTAATTGCGGAGATGTCGACAAGGTAAATAACAACAACAATGGAATATGTAACGTATTGAGCATATATATGTGCAAATGATAGTGTGCAAAATTGTACAAAGACAGCTGTGCAGATGAATATGTTTAAAATGCACTAGGGCATAAATGGGCAAAGACAACGTGAGAGAGAGTGGAGAAAGTCAACATGTACAATGGTCTGACAGGAGTGGACTCAAGTTTCAAAATTTTTGTAGTTCGTTCCAGTCGTTAACAGCAGAGAAATGGTAGGAGTTCTTTGGTGATTAGTGAGCTTATAAGGTGGGGTTTTGCCCAGTAAGGACTTGTAGATGAGATGAAACCAGTGAGTTAGGCACTGAGGAGCGATGGGCAGTATTTATGATATATGTATTTAAAGCTGCAATGCGGGATTCCGTTACATTCCAGCCCTTGCCAAACCAGTTTAGACAATGCTGATTAAGCCTATTTCCACCAGGCCAATCACTCTGTATTTGGCTTTGAGTTTTTAAATTTGGTTTCTGTGGCAAAATTTCCCATGCTGGACCACAAGTAGTGATGTGTTTTACGTCAACCAGCGAAATTTGGTTCACCATAGCAGAACAACCGTTGTGAAGGATGGAGTAGGCTAACGTTACAGAAACTAGGAGTATTCTTTAAAATTCTGCAGAAAACGCGAAGAAGAGTCTAAGAAATGTTTTTGATGCTCCAGATAAACAAGTATCTCGGCATTCAGATGAAGGATTACAATCTAAAAAAGAAAGATGTCTATGCGTAGTCATACCTCAACCTCCGTCCCAAGTGTTTGTGTAATTACTCTCACTGCCAGAAGGAGGAGACAGAGGTTCCACATTGCAGCTTTAAACAATGTATTTCAAATACAAAACTTTATTTTGTAATTTGTATTTGATAGGCTTGATGAAAATGGCTTCATATTTTATATCAAAATACTTAAAGCTGCACTACGTAACTATCCTCTCTACCCGAATTATACTTTCTGAAATTATTATTTTGAAATAAGTATTTATATATACAGTATATACAGTGCCTTGCGAAAGTATTCGGCCCCCTTGAACTTTTCGGCTTCAAACATAAAGATATGAAACTGTAATTTTTGTGAAGAATCAACAACAAGTGGGACACAATCATGAAGTGGAACGAAATTTATTGGATATGTTCAACTTTTTTAACAAATAAAAAACTGAAAAATTGAGTGTGCAAAATTACAAGTCATAATAAATCATCACAATCATAAGTTAATACTTTGTAGATCCACCTTTTACTGTGATTACAGCTGTAAGTCGCATGGGGTATGTTTCTATCAGTTTTGCACATCGAGAGAATGAAATTTTTGCCCATTCCTCCTTGCAAAACAGCTCGAGCTCAGTGAGGTTGGATGGAGAGCGTTTGTGAAAAGCAGTTTTCAGTTCTTTCCACAGATTCTCGATGGGATTCAGGTCTGGACTTTGACTTGGCCATTCTAAAACCTGGATGTGTTTATCTGTGAACCATTCCATTGTAGATTTTGCTTTATGTTCTGGATCAGGTCTTTTGCAGACTCCATCAGGTACTTCAAGAATGGTCCTGTATTTGGCTCCATCCATCTTCCCAACAATTTTAACCATCTTCCCTGTCCCTGCTGAAGAGAAGCAGGCCCAAACCATGATGCTGCCACCACCATGTTTGACAGTGGGGATGGTGTGTTCAGGGTGATGAGCTGTGTTGCATTTACACCAAATATAACCTTTTGCATTGTTGCCAAAAAGTTTGATTTTGGTTTCATCTGACCAGAGCACCTTCTTCCACATGTTTGGTGTGTCTGCCAGGTGGCATGTGGCAAACTTTAAACTACACTTTTTATGGATATCTTTCAGAAACAGCTTTCTTCTTGCGACTCTTCCATAAAGTCTAGATTTGTGCAGTATAAGACTGATTGTTGTCCTATGGACACACTCGCCCACCTCAGCTGTAGATCTCTGCAGTTCATCCAGAGTGATCATGGGCCTCTTGGCTGCATCTCTGATCAGTCTTCTCCTTGTATGAGCTGAAAGTTTAGAGGGACGGCCGGTTCTTGGTAGATATGCAGTGGTCTGATACTCCTTCCATTTCAATATTATCGCTTGCACAGTGCTCCTTGGGATGTTTAAAGCTTGGGAAATCTTTCTGTATCCAAATCCGGCTTTAAACTTCTCCACAACAGTATCTCGTGTCTGCCTGGTGTGTTCCTTGTTCTTCATGATGCTCTCTATGCTTTCAACGGACCTCTGAGACTATCACAGAGCAGCTGCATTCATACGGAGACTTGATTACACACAGGTGGATTCTATTTATCATCATTAGTCATTTAGGTCAACATTGGATCATTCAGAGATCCTCACTGAACTTCTGGAGATTGTTTGCTGCACTGAAAGTAAAGAGGCCGAATAATTTTGTGGAAATATAATGGAGTAAAAGTATCAATTTTTGTGAAGAAATGTAGTGGAGTAAAAGTCTAAAGTTGGCAGAGGGATTCATACTCATGTAAAGTACAGAAACATGACAAAAATACGTAAGTACAGTAATAAAGTATTCAAACTTTTTTACTTTACACCACTGTGGTTGGGCACCTGTAAATGAATTCACGGAAGTACTGAATAGTCATCCTGTGCATGAGCTGATTAAAGGCTTCCATGTTGGATGGGCAGTGTGATAAATAGTGCAAAGACAAATCTGAGCCCCTTCACAATCCCACATCTGTCAAAGGAGTTAAGGAGCAGCAGACAAGGCAGGTCAGTGATGAAATGGACAATACCAATTGGGTGGGGACGAAAATGGGGAAAAATCATCCCAAAAAGTCTTAAGTGTCTTAAATGTCCCCAAGTCTTAAGTGTGGAATGGGGGGCTGTTTTGTGTTTCGTGAAAATTGTTCCCAAATAATTCTGCTGTTGAACACAACTGTGAGGGCACTATACTTGAAAATGCATGCCTCAAATTTGTTCATAAAAGTATTTTTTGTATTTTTAAAATACAAAAATATAGTCGTTTATTTTGATACATGGTGTGGCTGCTGTGTTTTGTATTTTATTTTGATACAAGTTAAATTAAAGTATTGGGGGTCCTCATGGCATAGTGGTAGCCTGGAAAAATCCAGACCCAAATCCTGAACGATTAGGGGTCTGGGTTCGAGTAATGTAAATGACTCAACTCGAGGGGCGGCACCAAGCGTGCATTTGAAAATCTCACTGTACGCAATTGGATAACACTACGACCAATCACCAGTGGGTTTTCACTAACCCTATGGCGGAGCTAACTGGTAGATAAAACTCTTGCCGTATCAGGTCGCAAAACAGCAAAAATGTCCTTTTATAAAA
>JACXGM010038548.1:0-10808 GCA_016801145.1 Umbra pygmaea
CCTCAATGTGGTGTGTGTAGTGCCCTCAATGTGGTGTGTGTAGTGCCCTCAATGTGGTGTGTGTAGGGCCCTCAATGTGGTGTGTGTAGTGCCCTCAATGTGGTGTGTGTAGTGCCCTCAATGTGGTGTGTGTAGTGCCCTCAGTGTGGTGTGTGTAGTGCCCTCAATGTGGTGTGTGTAGGGCCCTCGATGTGGTGTGTGTAGTGCCCTCGATGTGGTGTGTGTAGGGCCCTCAATTTGGTGTTTGTAGTGCCCTCTATGTGGTGTGTGTAGTGCCCTCTATGTGGTGTGTGTAGTGCCCTCAATGTGGTGTGTGTAGTGCCCTCAATTCGGTGTGTGTAGTGCCCTCAATGTGGTGTGTGTACTGCCCTCAATGTGGTGTTTGTGTGCGTGTGATTAGGTGTGTGTACTCAATGTGGTGTTTGCGTGCGTGTGATTAGGTGTGTGTACTCAATGTGGTGTTTGCGTGCGTGTGATTAGGTGTGTGTACTGCCCTCAATGTGGTGTTTGCATGCGTGTGATTAGGTGTGTGTGTGGGTGTGATTAGGTGTGTGTGGCATGAGAGTTGATCCAGTAAGGAGAAATGAACACCACAATGTGTGACACGTTCTTTCTGTTTCTGTTGGGAGTAACCGCAGATGAATCACAGAGTGACCGCAGATGAATCTATCCAGCTTAATTTTTAGGATGTTTTGTGTTCGAAATGGCACACTACTCCCTTTATAGTGCAACATTTAGTTTAGTAGTCCAAATTGTACACTATGTAGTGAACAGGGTCCCGTTTGGCACTCAGATGATTACTTCAACACTGTCATGTGTTCGTCTGAAGGCCGAGAAGGAATGGAACCGGTCCGGATTAGATTGGACCGTAGTGTTCCATTACTTTGATTGCTTACTGCTTCAAGCTCAGACACGCCCCTAAAGGGCGGAGACCCAAGACAATACAAGAAGCCCCACTATTAAATAGTCGATTTTAATGCTTGCTGGTTAATTTATGATGCTGTTTGCTGTGTGATTTGCTGTAGGGAAGGTAGTTAAAGAGCCTCTCCGGGAGCAGTGAGGTGTAGTAATGTAGAAGGCAATCTAATTCACAGCAGATTTAGATGATAAACACGCTCACTTACACATACGCTCGACTGAATAACGCCACAGTACAAATGGCACCCTATTTCACCCTATTCTGCGCTCCTTTAGACAAGTTTAGTGCACTACTTTAGACCAGAGCCCACAGGCTGGAGAGAGGAAGTACAAGATGGACGTTGCTCAGCTAATTATTGTTCTCATGTAATGACCGTAATCCTTCCCTCAGGTAATAAGAAAAACACCATCAACTAAGCAGCTAACACAATGGAGCTTCAACTCTGTGGCATTAGTTAGTGCCGTACATGTTAATTACAACACAATTACCTCAGTGGACGGCAGTGATGCATTTAGCTAACAGATATATTATCATTATGCTGAGGTGTATGTATGAGTGTCTTACTACCTACCGACAATGAAGCCAACAGGTTTGTCACAAATGATTACCGAAATAGAGAGCTTGGTTCAATGTATTTACCAAAGAGAGAGCTTGGTTCAATGTATCCTACCAAATAGGGGTCAGGATGGCATTGAGGAAACAGACATGGCTACATTAGGTTGAGATCCTGGATCTATAACCTACTTATTTCGCCTTTGTTCTCAAAAGATAATTACTCATAGTGACTTCTGTTTTAAATAGCACCCTATTCCCTAAAAGTGCATCACTTCCTAATGGGCTTTGGGTCAAACATAGTGTACTAGGTAGTGACTGAGGTGCCATTCAGGACACGGCCTTGAATCTCAACCTAATGGTTCCATGTGGTTGGTACCCACCTTCACCTCATTTCTCTTCTCCTCTGCTAATGGTCAGAATTATCTCCCGGTCACACCTCGGCTAAGTGATGCTGCCGACTGCACGCCATCGCTCCCTGACCTGGTAGAGGATCCCATGTGTCGGTTGGGGGGAGTGAATGAAATGTTGAAACCTAGACTCCTTTAGGTCCTTTGGTCTCAATTAAGGAGCAAAGCAACACCTGGGACTCGCTAGTTAAGCACCCAGGGACGTACTCGACACCGTTAGAATAAGCTGCTGTTATTGTTCTGCTCCGTCTCTCCACTGGCCCTCACTTCATCATGCTAATTAATTGTCTTAATTAATGGCTTGTGTTGATTGGACAGTATTGGTGTGGTTGATGTTAGCCCTCCGCCCTCTTACTGAGTAATTGATCCTGCTTCTCTGTAGTCTTCTGTCAGATCCTGTGTGTGTGAACGCCCTGTGACATGTCCTCATGCCTCCCATTAATCTGACTTCACAAGATGGAACGGCCATTTAATTTTCTTTTATTAAGTATCACTTTCCCTTAGACCTAGCTGTGTTTCCTGTATACCTAGCTGTTTTTCCCCTTCAACATAGCCGTGTTTCCTCGACCGGACGCGTTGTGAGAGCGTACCATCATAGCCCCTTCAATGTAGTTTGGTAAAGAGAGCTTGTTGACATTAAGCAATAGCGGTTCTTTATCTTAATGGTAAAGAAAATCCCCTTCACAACATCCAGCCAAGTGAAGAACACTCTCCAATAGGTAGGCATGTCATTATCCAAGTCTACCATCAAGACAAGACTTCACAAGAGCAGATACAGAGGGTTCACCATAAGGTGCAAACCATTCATAAGCCTTAAGAATAGAAAGGCCAGATTAGACTTTGCCTGACAACATCTACAAAAGCCAGCCCAGTTTTGGAACATAATTCTTTGAACAGATGAAACTAAGATCAACCAGTATCAGAATGATGGGAAGAAAAACATATAGAGAAGGCTTGGAACAGCTCATGATCAAAAGCATACCACATCATCTGTAAAATACGGACGGTGGAGGAAGTGTGATGGCATGGGCATGTATGGCTTCTAATGGCAATGGGTCAGTAGTGTTTATTGATGATGTGACAGAGGACAGAAGTAAACGGATGAATTCTGTAGTGTATAGGAATATATTGTCTGCTCAGATTCAGCCCACTTCAGCGAAGTTGATTGGATGGCACTTCACTTTGGACAGAAAGACCGACGAACAAACAACAACTAAAGACAGCTGCAGTAAAGGCCTGGCATATTATTGCAGATGAGGAAGCCCAGCGTTTGGTGATGCTTTACAGATTTCAAGACAAAGGGCCCTTTTTTAACGATCGTTAATAGTGCAAGGCGTGAAGCGCATGGCGCAAGTGCGCTTTGGGCGTGTCTAAATCCACTTTTGCTAGTTTGACAGCGGATAAAAGGGTGGTCTAAAAGGGTTGTACTAAGTGTCTTCAGTAATTCATGGGTGTGTTTTGGGCGTAACATGTAATAAACCAATCATAGATTCATCTCCCATTCCCTTTAAGAGCCAGACACGTTTGTACCTTTCGCGCATTGCTATTATGACGGCGGATTTGCACTGTAATGTTTTTATTTGTAATATTTTGCATGTTCGTTTCCTGCTGCGCTTCCCTGTGTGTGTGCAACAATCATAGTGCATTTGACTAAAATGTTGTTTAAATAACTATGACGTGCTGTGCCATTGACTTTAGACTAGGTTTTTGTTAGTCAATGGTGCGATCACTTTCCGATGCCTCAAGATAGCAATGCACCCAGAATTATCCTAAACACACCTCCCTGTTAGACCAGAACTCCCATGGGCGCAATATGGGTGCAGGTGCATTTGCTATTTAAACAACGCGTGCGCCTGATGGGAAATTGACAACTGCGTTGGTCTTAAACTAGCAAAGACACTTGCGTTCAGACTTTGCGCTGCGTTGCAAGATTAAAAAATGAACAATTTATGGATGATTGTGTTCATTTGTCCAATTACATTTGAGCCCCTGAAATAAGGGACTGTGTATGAAAATGGCTGCAATTCCTAAATGTTTCATATTATATTTTTGTTCAACCCCTGGAATAAAATCTGACAGTCTGCAGTTCAATTGCATGTCGGTTGTTTAATTTCAATTCCGTTGTGGTAGCATACAGAGGCAAAATTATGAATATTGTGTCAGTGTCCAAATATTTCCGGACCAAACTGTTGCCTTAAACCGAGCTGTGTTTCACTTAGACCGAACTGTGTAGACACTTTTATTTTAGCTTGCTACAGTGTTTAGTGTTAAATGGAACCCTGTTCAGATCATTTGTGATGGCTGTTTTGGAGTGTGACTGAAGACAAGTAAAGTCTCTTTATCCCCTCGTCAGCTGGATCTTATGAGGGTTAGACCCGTGTCACGGAAGGGTCCCAAATGAAAACCTATTCCTTATTTAATGCACTACGTTCGACCAGACCCCATGAGCACTAGGGTACTATTTTTCTTGTCATTTAGTGCAAGGTGCTTTGTAAGACCTATTCTTGGTTTAATAGTGTGTGATGTGTAGCACATGGCCAGACAGATTTACATACATTGACACAGTAATCTCACAGCGAGAGCATTAAAGAGTGATCCCGTCCACTTGTTTGAGTGATGATAACAGGGCTGTCTAATTGAGTAACCCCCCCAGCTCGACTCTGCTTGCCTGCCTCTTAAGCAGATGGCAATGACTTCTTTCATTCACCTTGACGAGGAGGAGGAGCCAGAGACCTACTAGGAGGCAACGGTTGGCTGAGGAAACAAGTGGTAGAGGAGGTGGAGGAGGTGGAGTAGAAAAAGGTGAAGGTGGTTTAAGAAGGCTTACAGGGGTGGACAAAATAATAGCTCATGGAAAAAGACTTTTGCTTTGAAGTAACTAAATCACAATTAGAATTGCCACTGCAGAGGAAACATTAGGTTGATTGCTAATTAGCAGTAAAGATGTACCAACTACAAAAGAAGCATGACCTTTAGCGCTTTGATATTTAAGGTTTTAAAGCAACGAGAGGCAACTTCACAGAATTCAAACAAGGCGAAATGGAATCACAATCAGAAAGAGATTTATTTCTGGTCTATTGGTGCATGTCTTTGTTGTACACAAATCACAGAAATGTACGCATAGTTTAACTTTTAAGGTGTAGGATATGAGCAGAATGCTAACAGGATATTTCCAGTATGTGTACAGGTATATGTATGAAATTGATTTGTGATTTGATATATATATATATCTACAGTATATGAACAGTGTAATGTATACTATACTTTAATGTACAATGTAATGTAAACAGCAGTATAATGTAAACATGTTTTAAGGTGCATTTTAAGGTGCATAATATGAGTAGAATATAGTAATTCAACTGCAGTACTTTGTCCACCCTATTAAAGCAACTCGCTGATGCTATTAACTCAGCTCCACTTGTTTGTAGTGCGCGTGCGTCGCTCACCTATTGTAATAAACACATTATTTAGTATTTTTTTTACTTGTTCCCATCTGTTGTTGTACACAAGACAACTTACTAGCTACAGGACTATTAGCTAGCTAGGAGTTTAGCAATCTTGTGAAAAGTCTGAATTTGAAGTCCAACATCACTTTGACTTGATGAGCTGTATCACTTTATCCGTGACCAGATTGACTGGTTAAGAGGACGATGCGTGATGTGTTGCTCACGCATGCAGGCATAACAAGCTCAATTAAGAACAGCTGCATAGCGACAGATTATCTAAATGACAAGTAAATGCAATTCATGTGTCAAACAAAATGTTAATCTCTCGATTTTGTTAAGGCTGCCATCACACTACCTTATTTTGATGCATATCTGTGGTCTCAAAATCAAAGTGGTGCCACACAAAGTGCTGTTTTTTCTCAGGACTAAAACTGCACCAGAAATGTACATTTTTTTTGGATTTCACACATTTGTTGTTGGTGGGCGTATACACAGTCACCTTGTGCCACTTCTGATTGGTGAGCATGACTTTATCACAAGCAGGACTGCATGAATTTGTAAAACCATTGACATGACAGTTAAAACCTGGGCCAGATGCAATTAGCTAATCTCATTGTTTCAAATTGATAGATTTGAAATAGATTAATCGTTCAGCCCTAGGCAAATGTAGCGCTGGAACAAGGATTTCCCAGTGGGGAGAGGGGAGCCAAACAGGCAAGCCAGCATGGGTGGTTCGTCAAAAACAACGCTGTTCTCTTTTAGCCCCCCGGGTCAGATTACACTATATCATAGAACTTACTGAAGAGATGAGTCTTCAGCATAGACTGAAATGTTGAGGCTGAGTGTGAGTCTCAAATTGGCTGTCAGATCATTCCATAGAAGTGGAGCTCTATATGAGAAAGCCCTTCATCCAGCTGATTATTTACAAATTCTATGGACGTGAGGAGGCCTGCGTTTTGTGAACATAGTATGGCAGCATCAAATCAGACATAAGTAGGAGAATGTATGTGAAGTGCTTTGTAGATTAACAGTAAAACTTTGAAATCAGCCCTAGCCTTAATGGGCAGCCAATATAGAGAGACTAGAACTGGGGTAATATTTTCACATTTTGCGGTTCCGGTCCAAACGTGTGGTCATATCTGGGTAGCCAGAAAATAGAGGAATTTCAAAAAGTAACAAAAACATGGATTAACTTTTCTGCAGTTAGCTGCAGTGATGGAGGAGACTGAGGTCTACATTTTGTCAGATTTGTAGTCAGAAGGTTGCCAGTTCAATTCCCTACTGAGCCAAATGTCATTGTGTCCTTGGGCAAGACACTCTACCCTAATCGCTCCCAGGTCGTTGCTGTAAATAAGAAATTGTTCTTTGTAAGCTTACCTTGTTAAATAAAGGAATAATAATAAATATTTTTTTAGCTGTGGTGATTGAGGAGACTGAGGGGGTCTACATTTAGCTGTGGTGATGGAGGAGACTGAGGAAGTCTATATTTAGCTTTGGTGATAGAGTAGACTGAGGAAATCTATATTCAGCTTTGGTAATGGAGGAGACTGAGGAAGTCTATATTCAGCTTTGGTGATGGAGGAGACTGAGGGAGTCTACATTTAGCTGTGGTGATGGAGGAGACTGAGGGTGTCTACATTTAGCTGTGGTGATAAAGGAGACTGAGGGGGTCTACATTTAGCTGTGGTGATAAAGGAGACTGAGGGGGTCTACATTTAGCTGTGGTGATGGAGGAGACTTAGGGTGTCTACATTTAGCTGTGGTGATAAAGGAGACTGAGGGGGTCTACATTTAGCTGTGGTGATGGAGGAGACTTAGGGTGTCTACATTTAGCTGTGGTGATGGAGGAGACTGAGGGGGTCTACATTTAGCTGTGGTGATGGAGGAGACTGAGGGGGTCTACATTTAGCTGTGGTGATAAAGGAGACTGAGGGGGTCTACATTTAGCTGTGGTGATGGAGGAGACTTAGGGTGTCTACATTTAGCTGTGGTGATGGAGGAGACTGAGGAAGTCTATATTTAGCTGTGGTGATGGAGGAGACTGAGGAAGTCTATATAATTATACTTTAGCGATTTAATTTACAGGTGCCCGATCTGCACACAGGGAGTTGCAAGAGAGTGACGTGGCAAGGTAGATAATCCAATTTTTCCCGGGCAGCACTATGTCACTTTGCGTTCCCTAGTACTGGGGATCCATGCAAAGTTAGAGAAAGCGTAGTCAGGCTCGAACCACTATCAAGATGTTGGCTGTCCTAAAATGCAGCCACCAAACCCACTACGCCACGCAGACCTCTTAGAACACAGTACTTGACATACATTTGGTCTGCTTTGTGTTCATATTTTCTTCATAGCCCTTCGTGTTCTTCCAGGGGGGATGTATTCATGTACTGCTTTTCCCCCGTGACCAGAGGCTCTCTGGATGGCTTCGCTTCAACAGCACCCCTGCAACAACCTGCAGCATGTCTATGAAAACACCTGGGGGGATTGAATACATACGCTAATTATTCTTCAACCGAACCCTCACAATGGCAAAGGGAATTCAAAACCAGTGACATTTAAGACGCAATGAAGTTGAAAAAAACAAACAGCTGAAAATACTGATTAACAGTGAAGTTGACGAACAGTGTCAAACTGTCGCTGTAAAGCAGACTGTTTGGGGAATCAGAAGCCTGCCAGGCTGTCTGGTTACAGGAACCTGCCTAGCGTCAGCCTGGCCAATAGTGCTGTCACAGTGATGTCACAGGACTTTTTGTGGATTTGTTGTGCGTAACTGCCTGGGAGTCATGATTGGTGTGCGAGGTTGGCGTGGAGTCCTGATTGGTGTGCGAGCTTGGCGTGAAGTCGTGATTGATGTGTAAGCTTAATGTAGAGCATCTTTTTTTGGTGTCCTTCTACAACAGCTGGGCACAGCTGGGTGGAGCTGTGAGGCCACCAGGGATTTTGATCACCCTGGCAACGCTGCAGGTTCACAACCTTTGGTATGTCATCATGGAGAAGCTCAGCCATACCATGCAGCTGGGGAGCTGGTGGCATTTGAGCGGTTGTGCTACATACGGTGGTTGAATGTGAAAATGTCACAGGAAGCATTTGGTCCATTGAGAGAACGGAATGTAAACAGTAGATTATGATCAGTGGCACCGGTGACTGCTGTGACACAGACCGGCACACTTGTGACTGGCGTTTTAAGGTCTCTCCGCACACTCCGCAGCGGTGAACAGACGCAATTGGGAGTTTGGTATGCTGGCAGGCAGCGCTGGAGTGTGTTCGCTCACTGGAAGAGAAAGATGGCGGATACGGTTCAGAGCAAAAGATGACAGACTGGGGAGAGGGGGAGGATGGCAGGGCTGAGGGGGAGAGATGGCAGCCGGGTGAGCCGGGCCTCAGCTAATGAGTGTGAAGGAGACGCGTGGTAATTACTCTGTCTCACCACGTCTCCCTGAATCTGTTGTTCTTCTTAATTGCTCGTGGCAGCTCTGCTGGGTTATTGAGATTCATTTTCCCCGCGTCGGACCTGGACGGGCTCAGGGCTCAGAGGTAGGTTCTGAGCTCAGATTGAGTGTTCTGCCATCAAGTGAAGCTCATCAGTTCACTAATGTCAACACATCCTGATTTTTTTTTTACCCATTTTATATTGTATTAATTTGTTATCTTTTAGAATACTGAAGCTGTCAAATGTGATGGCACGTCTTCATGAGACATGCAAAGGGTTAGAGGAACAAAGGGAATACCAACCAAGGAGGGTACAGTCAGGATATAATCGGGTTATTTCCATTGAATCAAAAGAGTATAAATGGCTGCTTTTATACAGTCTGACCAATTGGCTGATCAGATGCACTTGTTTGTTAACTATTGTTGTAAAGATTAGATTAGAGATATCTTTGAAAAGACTAGATTAGAGCTGTCTGTCTAAAAGCGACCTGTTAGGCCTATATGCTAAGTCCATAGAGAGTAGCATATGGCTCCAACATCTCCAGATTTACTCTTCTCAAAAAAAGCAGCAGGACAGTTTCCTCTTCTCATGAAAGCCAGGAGGACAGTTTCCTCTTCCCAGGAAAACCAGGAGGACAGTTTCCTCTTCCCAGGAAAACCAGGAGGACAGTTTTCTCTTCCCAGGAAAACCAGGAGGACAGTTTCCTCTTCTCAGTAATACAAGGAAGACAGTTTCCTCTTCCCAGGAAAACCAGGAGGACAGTTTCCTCTTCTCAGTAATACCAGGAAGACAGTTTCCTCTTCTCAGTAAAACCAGGAGTAAAGTTTCCTGTTCTCAGTAAAACCAGGAGAGCTGTTTTCTCTTTTCAGGAAAATCAGGAGGACAGTTTCCTCTTCTCCGTAAAACCAGGAGGACAGTTTCCTCTTCTCAGGAAAACCAAGAGGACAGTTTCCTCTTCTCAAGAAAACCAGGAGGACAGTTTCCTCTTCCCAGGAAAACTAGGAGGACAGTTTCCTCTTCTCAGTAAAACCAGGAAGACAGATTCATCTTCTCTGTAAAACCAGGAGGACAGTTTCCTCTTTTCAGGAAAACCAGAAGGACAGTTTCCTCTTTTCAGGAAAACCAGGAGGACAGTTTCCTCTTTTTAGGAAAACCAGGAGGACAGAGGGAGTTTCCCCAGATGAAGTTTAGAAGGATATTAAATGTTTTTAATAATACATTTAAACAGTGATATGAAAGGATATTGAAATGGATTTGCCATTTAGTCCGTTTCCAGGCAACACGGTCAGAGAAACAGGAAGGTTGTAGTGAGCACACTACACACTACTGTGTCCCAAATGGCACCTTGCAGCCCGTGGTTCCCTACAGCTAACCAGAGCTCCATGGGTTAATAATAATATGAATAATGTGATACAGTAGTGTATAGGATGTTGATTAGGAGACAGCCTCTGTGCAATATTAATACAGATCTCAAACAGCTGTAGGGCTAAATATCACAGCTTTCCTCAAGTCTCAATCTATAATTAATAGGCCTCTATTCCCTAATGAGTTGATTCAAAGCAGTGCAGCTAATAAGCATCGTTTTGACTATCTAGGTCAAGTTGCATATTCCTTTATCTATTATGCTAAGTGTCATGAAGATTCTACAGCCCAAGGCCGTAGGAAGGGTGGTCGAAGAAGACCACCCTGCAGCGCTCTGGGACAGCCGGGAAGATATTGTGGGCTGGTTAGCCAGTCTTCTGCAATTCTTCATCAAGCCTCAGACCACACTTCCCATGATGCCGCTGTCCTGGTAGCTGGTACAGACTGGAAACCCCCTGACCTTTGTGATATTATCAAATTCATTTTTAAAAAAGATGGCGCCGACCAGTGTTGTGGCTTGCCGTCGCTCCTGTAGGTTTTTTAGTTTGTTTGTTTTCTTCGTCCTTTTAAATGTTTTATTTTGTCCATGTCAGTCTCTGTGGGTTTACGATCACACTACCCTGTTTCAGATTCGTTCGCATGTTTTGGACTTGTCGATAAGCAGTGCAAATAAGTGTGCATTTTCCTTT
>JACXGM010038549.1:0-10807 GCA_016801145.1 Umbra pygmaea
ACAGATCATACTGGCCCTGAACAATAAACTCAGAGTACTGATTCACAATACAGATAGTACTGGCCCTGAACAATCCTGATGTATTATTATCTAGCACACAATCGCATCAGCCCTGGAATGGCTATTATTAGTTATGATTAAATTAATATTTAACACACAATCACGCACAAACCCACAGGCACACACACACCTGGGTATGATATCTTGTGCAGCATTGTGGAAGCTGGTAAAGCTGCAAAAGTAGATACCGTGGTGTGGTAATTGGCACTTTGAATCGAAATAACCTGCGATTTAGTCTCCTTCTTAGATGCCCTGATCATAAAAATCTGTCTGGATTTGAAACAGGCAGGTATTTATATATAACAAACAGTTCTACAGTATACAGCTTGAAAATGTGTTGTTTTGAATACAGCGCAAATAACAGCCATACTGTCAGCATATCCCACAAACAAAATACTTATCAAACAAAGCTTTTGTATTTACTTGTATTCAAGTTAGACACAGAACAAAACATGTGTTCTACTGCACCTTCAGAAGAATTATACCACTACATCCCCAGCATCTTTACTTGTACTGTAACTTAAGAATGTATCTGTGGAATTGTTGTATTCATCATATTTGGCAAAATCTTATTAAGGAAAACACATGATAGGCCCACGCTTAGATGTTTTCTTGCCTTTTATGATGCATACTAGTACTATAGTATAGTATCAACAAAGGAAATACACATTTTATAAGTGTCTATGGATCGCCATGTTTATCACCATGTCAATCAAATCACCATGTTAATGTACATTGATAGTTGTTGGTAGCATTTATTGTTTAGCATTTGCTGTTGTATCATAATTAATTGAAATAACTGTTATGAAATAAGTTAAATGTTTTGATGCAAATAGTTGTTTTATGTATTTCATGTTTTTAGAGTCTAGTGAAATTTTCAGTTTTGTCCTACATGTTAAGTAAAAGAGTAATTATTTCAGGGAAAAAAACCCAGGGAAGAAGTGCAATCAAGATGTGATACATTAATATTTCAACAAATGGATCTGATGATCCTGGATATGTATTGTTGGTTGCATGTGTGTGTATGAGATCACTGACCAGGTGTGGAGATGGTCTGCCTGGTAAAGGAGACGTTGAAGGCAGGCTCGTCGCTGAGGGATGAGTGGTACATGCGCCTCCGAATGAAGAAGCCGGCTCCGCAGCAGAACAACACCCCCATCATCAGCATCAGCCTGAGAAAGCATGAGTACAAGGGTGTGAAGCACAGAAGTAGAGTGAGACAAAGTGAAATAGAGCCGAACTCTTAGCCAAAAAAGCCTTTGGTGCTGATGGTACAGTATACTACTAACACATGATAACGTGTACTAATAGCCAATTGAAACATGCTATTCCTAAACTTTCAACATTATCCTCAGCTCTGGCATTTTTCCCAATATTTGGAACCAAGGTGTGATCCCATAAAGAGGAGACAGATAAGACAATAAATACTGGGGAATCTGTATCAACAGAACATCTGAAAATCTATTGGAGTATCATCAACAGCAGACTCCAACATTTCCTTAGTGAACACTATATCCTGAAAAATGTGTAAAACTTGCTCATCACCAAAATACATTACAACAGACCATGTATTGTATACAAACCAGTTAACTAGGAAACCAAATTTATCATGCTTTGTTGATTGCAAAAATGCTTTGATTCATCATGACATGCGCGTGCGTGTGCTTTACAAATGAAGGTTAACTGCTGTTGAAAATGAAGTGAATAAAACATCAGATATTACATGTAGAGACAGATATGCAGCTTGAGGCCCACTCCTTTCATTTCTACCAATTGGCCAGGGCACTAGAAATATGTCAGCATCAGGCCACACTCTACTGGACATAAAATGTATATTTTTGGCTGAATAACTTCTTACTTCCCAACCAAGATGGTTGCTATATTTGTACCATTATTTTATCAGGCAGGTTGACTTAAAACATATTCTCATATGCAGCAATGACCGAGGGAGTAGAGGGAATGAATGAGCCAATTGAAAGCTGGGGATGATTAGGTTGCCATGACGATATGCGCGACAGGTTGGAAATATGTCCAGAACACTGGGGTTGAAACCCATACTCTTGTCACAAGGTCCATGGGATCTTAAGTGACCAGGACACCCGTTTACCGTCCCATTAGAAAGACCACTCTCATGCATCAGTGGTACGTTGTCAGTTGACACGAAGATCCCGGATCTGATCATTCAGGTATGTCAGGATTATTCCTTGTGATATGTCAAAAATATACTGTATGTCTATGATGCAGTTCTACTTTGCAGGTATGTGACTAACATTTTGGTCACATTAGCATGTCTAAGTCGCATGCTATCGATCTAGGTGAAACCTGGACTATGTATATTTTTTGGGAAAAAATAAATAAAAATAACTGTTATAAACTAGCATATTGGATTCAGGGGTTGAAAATATCAAATTAAATAACATAAAATAAAGGGGGGTCCACGTGGTGTGGTGGGCTATGTCACTGCATTGCAGGAAATTCCAAGGACCTCCTGCACGAGCCAACGCAAATTGGCAAAGCACTGGGATTTGGGTTAGATAAATCAGATTATATATCCTGCCGCATCGCTCTTCACCGACTCCTTGTGTGCAGATCGGGTGCTTGTAAATTCAATCACAGAGGTATAGTTGGTGAAGGTAATCATCCTGTGTATGATCTGACTAAAGGCTTTCGTGTTGGATGAGCAGGGCGAAAAGAATCGACGGCTCAGTGACATGTGATTGGATGAACAATGTGCGTGCCCCTTGCTATCCCACAGATCTGTCCAAGGAGTTGCAGAGCTGCTGACAAGGCAGATTTAGTGGGAATTGAGAGGGGGAGAAAATGAGGGGGAATAAAAATAATAATAAATAAACAGTACAAAATACAGACAATAGCCTACAGAGCTCTGTTATCCTATCTGAGTCTGTGCCCAAACAGTTTGAGCTTATTTTAAAAATAAATTTCTCCAGAAATAGGTTTCTCAATATAGCTGCCTGTTATAGACCACACTTCATCCCCAGTTGTGCCCTACATACCCTACGTGAATTGATTGTCCCATACTTATCCTCCAAGTTATTTTAGGTGACCTAAACTCGGACATCCTCAACATCCCAATCGTCAATGAACCTACCAGGCAGGGGCGCTGTAAAGGGGGGGTAAAGGATGACGATTCTCGGGGCCCATGACTAAGAGGGGGCCCAGAGAAGCCCTGTCTCAGCTGTGTTGGGGGCCCAGTCAAGATTCTTTTCATGGGGCCCAAAATCCTTAGCAGCGCCCCTGCTACCAGGTACAAACTAAAATCTGTAAACAAGGGCATCCTCATAGATAACTAATATACCCTCAAAATACACCTCTGCCATCTTCAGCCAGGATATCAGCAATCACTGCCTCATTGCCTGCATCCATAATGGGTCAGTGTTCAAAAGACCACTATTATTGTTAAATGCTTACTAAAAGACTTTAGCAAACAGGCAGTGCCGGGCCGAGCCTTTTTCGGGGCCCTAAGCAGAATATGATTTGGGGGGCCCCTGGTCAAGCAGCCGCTTAGTTTGCTTATGCCTGGGGCCGGCACTGCAAACAGGCCTTCCTAATTGACCTGGCCCAGTTATCCTGGAAGGATGTTGACATTATCCCATCAGTAGAGAATGCCTGGTTGTTCTTTAAAAGTGTCTTCTTTACTGTCCTGAATAAACATGCCCCAGTCAAAATGTTTAGAACAAGTAGATACAGCCTTTGGTTCAGTTTAGACCTGACTTCTCTTGACCAGCACAAAAACATCCTCTTGCGTACTGCCTTTAGCCTTAAAAAATCCCTGTGATATGCAACTCTTCAGGGAAATAAGGAACCAGTACACACAGTCAGTTAGGAAATCTAAGGCTAGCTTTGTTAAACAGATATTTGCAGCCTGTAGCACTAATTCGAAAACGTTCGGGGACACTTTAAAGTCTAAAGGTCTGAAAATGCTCCTAAACTCTAGCAAAACTAAATGCATGCTCTTCAACCAATCACTTGCTGTGCCTACCTGCCTGACCACTCTGGATGACCTAAACAAAAATATGTGGGCACAGACAAATAACTAGGATCTGTTAGACTGTTCACTTTCATTCCAGACTCACATTAATCTCAAATCCAATATTAAATGTAGGATTGGCTTCCTATTCTGCAACAAGGCCTGTTTCACCCATGCGGCCAAAAACACCCTGGTGAAAATAACCATCTTCCCGATCCTAGACTTTGGTGATGTCACTTACCGAACTGCCTCTATCACCCTCCTGAGAAAATTAGATGTAGTCTACCACAGCGCCATCCGATTTATAATGAGTAACATTATGTCGTCATGCACCACTGTGCTTTATCTTGGCCAGGTCGCCGTTGCAAATGAGGAACTGTTCTCAAATGGCCTACCTGGTTGAATAAGGGTTTTAATATTTTAAAAATGCCATGAACACTGGCCATGCAGGAGGCCTTGTGGGGATATTTTAATGGTGGCTGACAGTATGGGGTCTGCTGTATATTTATTGATGAATCTTGTAACAGTGACAGCAAAGTCTTATACACAGTCCACATGATGGAAACAGTCCTTGAGTGTGGCTACGGATTTGGTCGATCCACTGCTGAAAGCCTCTTCAGACTTTGTAAGTTGCAGTAATTAGAATGTCATGGTCTGATTTGTGAAAGGGAGATGTGGGAGTGCCTTAAATGCATTACGGAATGGCGTGTATCCATCGGGGTCTAATGCTTTCTCTGCTCAGTTAAGCTGTTCACATTATACCACAAATTGATAATAAACAAGCAACCCCATCCAACTCTTAGATGCATTCTGTCTTGATTGCTGGGGTAAGCCATGTTTTGGATAATCAGGTGAAATTACAGTGTCTGGAAAGCTATCCTTGCCCTGAGTACATCCATTTTGAACGTTGGCTAGTAGCATACTGGGCAGTGGCAGACGTTCAGTGTAGCGTATTCATTTCATGAGAACTTGTGCTTGTTTGCCCCTCCAATGCAGACAATGTCTCTTCTTTCCTGGGAGTGCTGTCGGGTATAAGATCCCCTCAGTGCAAGATCCCCTTCACTACCCTGGGGCACTAGAATTTCATCATTAAACCATCCAGGTTAGCTTCAGAAGCAAAACAAAAGTAGGATGTAATGTTTATATTTTAAATTATGTGGAGACCAAGTAGCTTCTTTTGGCAGTACCTAATGTAGAGCCTAATACAATTCTAAATCCTAAACATTCCATAACATATCCCTTAGAGATTTACTCGGAAAAAAAACCTTCAAAGCCAGCTGATTTTGGGGCTATACTATGTTCTCAAACACAAGCAGACCCCACAGAGCTCCTGTTAAGGAACATATTTTGACCAAACTAATGAGAAAACCATCTATTTGACAGACTGTGAAGAATCAACCCAAAAAATAAGCAAATTCTACCTTGCCCTAAAGAGTGTTCTGTGCAGAATGCCTTTGTCATTCATTCATAAATATTTGCCATTGGTAAAACACATTACATTTAATTCCATTAAATGGAATTCCTGTAATGCAGGAATCCACATCTTCCTTCTCATTTACATACTACAACACTCCCTGTAGGCTCTATGTACTGATGAATAGACTAAAGTTTACCATTAGTTTAAAATAGTCCTACTTCTCTCTCAGTCTTGCTGCCAGCATACTCACCATGACTACAGACCCCTGTCCGTTTATGCAATTATTCAGTTTCAAGTAGCTAGTTTGACTGCCCCTGACACAAAATCATGTGGGAATATCATGCCCTTTCGCATAAAACTACACCTTACTCCAAATATAAATTAGCTCCTCTAAATCACCGATTGGTGTGGCAGTCTGCACTAAAAACACAACCAGCCCTATAAAATACTCATGATAGTTATTATTAAAAGGGGTGATTAGGTCAAAAGTGCATTTACCTATTGCAGGGTGTAAACTCTTCAGGGGGGAAAAAGGTGACAAGTATGTGATGTTATAATATTACTGCTTCAAATATATTGTATGGGGGACATCAAATATGAAGCAGTACTTACAATAAGAAAAACTATTAGAATTTAATTTGTGAAATGACAAATAACTTAGATTAAGTGACATGTTATTGAATTCTTACTACTTGTAAAGAAAAATGTGTTTTATGCTTTTGAGGTAATAATAATAATAATAATGCATTCAACTCATATAGTGCTTTTCTTCCAAGGAACCCAAAGCACTTTACACAGTGAGGGGGAAAGCCCACCTCATCCACCACCAATGTGTAGCACCCACTTGGGTGATGCACGGCAGCCATTTTGCACCAGAACGCTCACCACACATCAGCTATCAGGTGGAGAGGTGAGTAGTTATATATGCCAATTAGGAAGGAGGGGGATTATTAGGTGGTCATGATTGAAGTGAGGCGTGGTTGGGAATTTGGCCATGACACCGGGGTTAACACCCCTACTCGTACGATAAGTGCCATGGATTTTTAATGACCACCGAGAGTCAGGACACCTGTTTAACGTCCCATCCGAAAGACGGCACCCTACGCAGGGCAGAAGTCCCCATCACTGCCCTGGGGCATTGGGAAAGATCTTTAGACCAGAGGGAAGAGTGCCCCCTACTGGCCCTCCAACACCACTTCCAGCAGCACTGGTCTCCCATCCAGGCCCAACCCTGCTTAGCTTTAGAAGCAAACCAGCAGGGCAATACAGGGCTCTATGCTGCTGGCTTTTGAGATATACACTGCATCCAAATGATTATGGAAATTATATTTTATGCTGATTTTCATAAATAGTCAATGCAAATGATAGTCAGTATAATTCTCAAGTCACCATCTGTTTGGGTATAAGTCAAATTTCATTGAACAAACCATCCAATGAAAACTGTATTTTTTCAAAAATGAAAAACTTAAAATGCATTGTTCCAAATTATTATGCACAATAGAGTTTCAAAACATTTTATAGGTTGTAAAGAACTGAACATGGTAATTTGTTGAAGTTGCAGCATTAGGAGGTCATATTTACTGAAACCAAAAGCTATTTCAATCAAACACATCATAACAGGCCAAGTTACATGTTAACATAAGACCCCTTCTTTAAAATCACCTTCACAATTCCTGCATCCATTGAACTTGTAAGTTTATAGAGAGTATCTGCTTAAATTTCTTTGCAGGATGTCAGAATAGCCTCCATCACTGCTGTTTTGATGCACACTGCCTCCCACACTCACATATCATTTGCTTGAGGATGCTCCAAAGGTTCTCAATATGGTTGAGGTCAGGGGAGGATGGGGGCCACACTATGAGTTTCTCTCCTTCTACGCCCATAGCAGCCAATGACACAGAGGTATATTTATTAAATAAATAAAAACAATATATAAATATTTGCAGCATGAGATGGTGCATTGTCATGCATGAAGATGATTTTGCTACGGAAGGCACGGTTCTTCTTTTTGTACCATGGAACTGTTCAGTCAGAAACTCTATATACTTATATACTATATTTTCCCAACTTCAGGGACCTTCAAGAGGGACCCTCTGAGTAGCGGTTAGGTTTACAGTCTAATCAACAGACAGTATTAGCCTGAAGGACCAGAGGAAGGTTCCCAGTGAACCTCGCCCGGCTGCCCTTATTTCCAATAGTTTCTAGTTTTCTGGAGAGCTACTGCAATACATATCTGAGTGTTCCTCTGCCAGCCTCGGCCTCTTCTCCCTACAAGGGTTATTTGGATGCCATCTCCTTATTGCCTTTTGTAGACTCCCGCAGCAACAGATTAAAGCAGAGGAAAGAGATTTAAAGACATATTGATAATAAAGCAGGTTTGTATCCATCTGTATTCATATCCTTTAAAAATACTTTTACCCCATTTCATCATCAAGAGTTAATGTGAGGATAAAAATGAAGCATTCCAACTGTCACAGATTTTACTCATTGAATCAAAACAGAAAACAAGAACACAAAATACCACACAATTTACATTGTTTGTGTTATGTTGTATTGACCCTCTGTGTGACTATTCTTGTCTATCAATGTTTGGAAAAGTTCAAACAGTTACTGGAAAATGTGTTGACAATGAGGATGTATGTGGGCGTTTCAGGACTGATAACTTCAAAATCTGGCTCACACTAAGAGGTAATAAAGATTTACAACAGGAGTACTTGAAAGTTTGTGTTTAAGCTGGGTGTCACATCTGTTCATTAGAAACCAGGATGTTGTTACCAATGTTTTTTGTAAAGAGTCTCTAATGTTTTTGGCACCCCTGACAGAAACCAGTTGAAATGCATTAAGAAATTAACAGATATTATATAATGAATGAGAAACTGATGATGGCCAATATGCATCTACCCATGTATAGTAGCAACCATCTGGGACAATGAAAGCTCAAATGTTGACTTTGGTGGACAGCTTGGCATTACAATAGATTGCTTTACACCACTGCACTACCAATGTTAATACTGTATCTGTCTATATGTACTGAAACAGTGAATGTTGCTATTTTTGTTGTACACTCAACGCATATGAAAATACAATTCCAAGATGAATATGTGGTTCAGTTTAATTTCTTGTTGTTTAAACGTGTATGTGTCGCAAATAACAGCAGTTGTACAGTTCCATCCACCTATTTTATGACAGCATATGCCTTAATATCCCTTGAGTGTACACTATACAAAACAAATGGCAATTTCGACTTGGCACCGTATCTGGCAAACAGATTGAATCACCAGATAAGTGATTATCTCAATGTCAGGGTCAATTAGATGCATGAGGCTTGATAACTTGGAATGGGTGTGTTTAGGCAAGTTGTGTTCATTGTAAATCAAGATGTTATTATCAAGGTTTCCAATCTTCAGTTTATTGTGGGTTTGTCAAATAGAGTTTGCATTATCAAGCAAACTGACTAAATAAGTGCCCTTACAGACAGCTGAATACAAGTAAAATTAACTATTGTCAATGGGCAAAAGTCTACAACTCAACATTGGAGACTCTAAGCAATGCCATTTCCGTGGAATGTTTTTCACGGAAATCAGACTGAAATTGATCAAAAATCTCATAATTTTCTAGAAAACCAATAAGTTGCTCTGCTACAACTTTTTCTATAACTTTTGAAATTAATGAGAGTTTTGATATTGGCCTGTAATTCTTGGGTTGTGATGGATCCAAACTGGGTGCCGGTTCCACGACAGCATATTTAAAAAAGGTGGGAAACACACCAGATAAATGCGAAGTATTAAACTTTTCCACATTACAGGGGCCTGCATCAAATCAAAAACTTGTAGAAACAAGACAGTAGGGAGAGCATCTGTAGGACAAAATTAGGGTTTCAATTTATCTAACAGAATAAAGATGTCATGTAATGCCACGGGTTTATAGGAAGAGTTATAAAATGCTGATGGTGAGATATTTGTCCTGACGTCTCTAATTTTATCAACAAAGAAATTAAGAAATTCATTACAGTCCGATTCTGAGAACACAGGGACTTGAAAGGTAGCAGGAGAAACAATTGAGTTTATGGTGTCAAACAAGATTTTCGGATCTTTCTTGTTTGAGGATATTAGCTGGGAGAAGTTTTTGGATCTAGCATTTCTCAGCATTTCATTTAAAGAAGCCATTAGTTCTCTAAGTTGATGTCTACAAACCTTGAGTATAGTCGATTTCCAAACCTCTCCGGGAACCATCACCTTATCGTGGTGGAGAGGTTTGTGTGTCCCTATGAACCTGAGGGCTGTGTTGTCTGGAGCTTGGTGCTCCTGGTAGGGTCTCCCATGGCAAAGTGGTCTCAGGTGAGGGGCCGGACAAAGAATAGTTCACCAACACCCCAATGATGAATCGAGGTAGAGGAAGAGAGACCCAGCCCGGAGGAAGCCCGGGGCCCCCGTCTGGAGCCAGGCCTGGATGGAGGGCCCGTCAGCAAGCGCCTGGTGGCCAGGTTTGCCACGGGGCCCGGCCGGGCACAGCCCGAAGAAGCAATGTGGCACCTCCCTCTCCATCCCATGGGCCCACCACCTGTGGGAGGAACCGCTGGGGTCGGGTGCGCTGCCAAATGGGTGGTAGCGAAGGTCAGGGGCCTTGACGGACCAGACCTGGGCAGCAGAGGCTGGCTCTGGGGACGTGGAACGTCACCTCTCTGTGGGGGAAGGAGCCGGAACTGGTGCGGGAGGTGGAGCGCTACCAATTAGATCTGGTGGGGCTTACCTCTATGCACAGTCTCGGTTCTGGAACCATTCTCCTGGATAGGGGTTGGACTCTTTTCTTCTCCGGATTTGCCCAGGGTGTGAGGCACCGGGCGGGTGTGGGGATACTCACAAGCCCCCGGCAGAGCGCCACTACGTTGGAGTTTACCCCGGTGGACGAGAGGGTCGCCTCCCTGCGCCTGCGGGTTGCTGGGGGGAAAACTCTGACTGTTGTTTGTGCATATGCACCAAACAGGAGTTCAGAGTATTCGGCCTTCTTGGAGACCTTGAATGGAGTCCTGTATGAGGCTCCAGTTGGGGATTCCATAGTTCTGCTGGGGGACTTCAACGCGCACGTGGGCAATGATGGAGACACATGGAGAGGCGTGATTGGGAAAAACGGCCTCCCTGATCTGAACCCGAGTGGTTGTTCGTTGTTGGACTTCTGTGCTAGTCATGGATTGTCTATAACGAACACCATGTTCGAACATAGGGATGCTCATAAGTGTACTTGGTACCAGAGCACCCTAGGCCGAAGGTCAATGATCGATTTTATAATCGTTTCATCTGATCTGAGGCTGTATGTTTTGGACACTCGGGTGAAGAGAGGGGCGG
>JACXGM010038550.1:0-10807 GCA_016801145.1 Umbra pygmaea
CTATCACTCATTCTAACAATACTAACACAAAACAAAGCTCTCACAACACTACCACTACTACTACTACTACTACTACTACTTCACAAAGACCAAAGGACAAACCAACAGAGCATCTGCTTGCCAAACCAAAGTGAGAGACAGACAAACACAAAATGGCACTTCTTATAGAGGGGAAAAGCATGATGGGATTGGTGTTGATGATGAGCAGAACCAGGGCCACCTGTGGGAACACACAAACAGAGCAGAGACCAAACACACACACAGAAATACAGCACAGAAACAAGAACACTGACTAGGGCACATAAAACATAGAATTTGAGACTGGGGGACGTAACACTTGTCCTGTTCTCTAGAACAGTGCTTCTCAAATGGGGGTACGTGTACCCATAGGGGTACTTTGGAGTACTGCAGGGGTTACATGAGATTTTTGCAAAAATGGTAATTAAAAAAAATTAGTCATGCATAAGTACTAAAATAATTATAATATAATTATTAATAAATTAAGTGATGGATTCTAAACATTTGAAATGTAGCATTTAAATGTATTTGTTTAAAAAAGGTTGTTGTTTAGGGAATCTATCACCGTCAGGGCTGTATTGTACCTCTTTCTATATACTTTTTTTTCTACCAAAAATATTTTGTGCTGGTCAGTTGGTACTTGGCTTCAAAAGGCAGTTCAAATGGGGTACAATATTGAAAAAAGTTTGAGAAAAACTGCTCTAGAAGAATGGGCAACCCGCTATTCTCCCGCACCCGCCGTTATTATTGGGATGAATCAATAATGATTTGTAGAAACTAAATTCAGCTCTGCCTACTAGTTCCTAGTTCAAAAACACAGTGCCTTTTGAGATTATTTCACTGCTAGCCTGCGCAATTGATATACAGCGCATGCAGTCATGATTCACAAAGCATCTGTTGGCTCAACTTGGCAAATGTTGATTCCATAGCTGTGTTTATGTCATAGTTTGTCAGCTCACAAAACACTCGGGGCTGTCCAAAAAACATCAAGGGCTAGATCTCCGAAAGCCCGGGTCTGGAGACGCCCTTGTATAAACCAGACACCTATGCACCTGACAAGCGGATCACAGCAACGCCATCAGCCGGCTTGATTTCAGTGGAGACAAACGTTTTTATTATGAATAAAATAAAATGTTAAACCACAAAACATGGAACTTGAAACAGGTTTATTTTGGTCTAGAATGGCACAAAACCATGTAATTCCAAACTCCATTAAAAATCTGCTAAATTAATTTTGTAATTATGTCAAATAAGTTACACTTTATAATATGTGCCCCGTGATACATTTGCATATTGTTTTATTATTTTTTACTTTTTGCAAAGCTAGCAATCAACATATCAGAAAAATGGCACAGAACAATAAAAATGCCATCAGTACCTATTCAGTTGAATACCTTAGTTATGACTTTGTAACTTCTCCAAACAATGCACAACTTCCCATTTGTTTATTATGTGAATACGTTTTTCAAATGAGGTGATGAAACTTGTTTTCTGTTGCAACAATTTACAAGGTTGATTTATGTTTGGCATTTCTGATTGGCTGGTGTTTAATTACGATTTTAATGTTACATTTCTACACTAGCTCTTTCTGATTGGCTGCTGTTTTCCTGGGAAACTATAAATCTGTTGTTTGTTATTCAATGCTGTGCTTTTTTGATGATAACAATAGTAACAACAATAATAATAACAACCATAATAATAATAACAATAATCATTAATATTCTGGGCAATTAGTCTACATCTTATTTCACGGGGGCAGTAAGGGACCTGGATAATGGATAGGGGGGCACTGGCCCAAAAATGGTTGGTAACCACTGGACTATAGGATCACCTCATTTAAACTACCATGCTCTACCAAAAATATAGTATTTTAAAAAAGTGAACTCAGTTTGTCTGGTGGGATTTTTTCAGTTGAAAATAGATCTCTGATGGACCTCTCTAAAAACACCTGGAAGAACAGTTAAGGATGATAAATGAATAAATGATCCTTACAAGATGTGTTAGTCCTGGGGTTTACTTGTCTGTTCCTTGTGTAAAAACATGTAACAACAGTAAAAAGGGTTAAAAATGATGAACATCCTGTAGTACAGTAGTTGTTACAGTAGAATGATTAACCACCCTCTTATGGGAAGAAAAACATTGAGTTCACAACATTCTTTTTTCTGGGTAACATCATCAGCATTTCCCATTAGCACAGCTATGTGTCCTGGCTTTACTCTGTACAGAAACTGTGAAACTGTACTATGACTGCATCTGGAGTGCAGTTGGACTGAAGGTTGTCAAGAATTACTGTGTCCAAAATACCCAGTTGACTGCATTTACCACATCTTTTTTCAAAAGTATAGCTACTCTTTGTTTCATATTGAAATTATTATAACATAATCCAAACAGGTCACAACAGGCTCAGTAAGAAGGCTCGGTAGACAATCAATACCTCACAAAGACCTGAATGACTAGGCAGGTATATATAGCTCTAGGTTTTCCATCAGTGAAGCCTGATAGTTTGACGCTCTAACGATTCTCCTCATCATTTTCACTTCCACAAATCCACCATTCCACTTGATAGAGAATAACTCTTTATTGTTTCACTTCCATGGAAACAAATTATTATAAAATATCATGGTTATTGAAAAACTTACAACAGTGAAACAAGAAATAAAGACGATACATATTGAAAGAGAGAAAGAGGTCTAAAAACTGTGTGGCTCCATTCAATTTCTTAACGCACTCCGCTCGCGCTTACCGCCTTAAATATTGGTTTGCGAATATCACACAAAATAACTAAAGTTACTAGGATGCAACACTGACAGTTTCCATTTCCAACAATTCCAATAAATACACTGTATAATTATTATTATTGTTTACATTAACTATTATTGATAATTGCCCATCAGCCAAATATTAATATTTTGAGCCTTTAACATAAACTGCATTTAGGCTCCTACATTACTGGCCCCTATTTGTATCATTGTACTGAAACAATTACTCAAATAATTTTAACTAAAATTCAAGGAGCCTCCATGCTATGTTACTTAAAGTTCAACTAAATAAAGAAACCTTCTTCTTGCTCTTTGCCCTGTCCAAAACAGGGACTTGCCTTCAGATTTAGTCCATCATTAGTTCTCATCTAAAATAAGGACTCAAACTGATTCAAAACAATTGATCAATTATCCTCAGACTCTTGAATGAAACATAGCTTTGTTATTGGGCGACAAAGCTGGTTGGTTTTGGTCTTGACCTTCACTTGACGAACAAAGCCTTTTTTGTCAGGAAAGGTCTCTACAATTCTTCCGAGTGGCCATGAATTTCTGGGTGAGGAGTCATCCACAATTAGCACCCCATCCCTGACTCTGAAGTTTCTTTCAGGCGTGGACCATCGTTGACGTTCTTGTAGTTGCATGAGGTATTCTTTACACCAGCATTTCCAGAAGATGTCAGCGAGGTACTGAACTTGCCTCCATCTGCGGTTAGCATACTGGTCATCTTTGTTGAATACTCCTGGTGGCAACTTGGGCTTGACTTTAAGCAAGAGCAGATGGTTAGGTGTTAAAGCCTCCAAATCACTTAGGTCTAAAGATGCCCTTGTAATAGGCCTATTGTTTATGATGGCCTCAGCTTCACGCAGCAAAGTATGGAGACTTTCTTCATCCATGGTTTGTTCCTTAACTGTGACGTCCAGTATTTTCCTCAATGAGTGGATCAGCCGCTCCCAGCATCCTCCGTGGAGAGAACCTGCAGGAGGATTGAAATGCCATTGGACACCCTTCTGTTGCAAATCTTTTTTAATCTTGCAGTTGTTCCATTCTTTGATCGATTTCTTTATCTCAGTATCAGCCGACCGGAAGTTGCTTCCATGATCTGAGTACATCTCTTTGACTTGTCCTCTTCTAGCAAGGAATCTTTTAATTGCATTAAGGCATGCAATTGCATCAGTGTCGAGTGAAGACGCAACATCTAGATGTACGGCTCTTATGGTGAGACATGTAAAAATGACACCATATCTTTTTGCTTGTCCTCTTCCTCTTTTAACTAGGAATGGGCCGAAGTAGTCAATGCCAACTCTTGTGAATGGAGGATCATCAGGGAGGACCCTGCATTTTGGTAAATCCACCATGAGTTGCTTGCCTGCAGTGTTATGTAGTTTTTTACAAGCAAAGCACATAGACAAGAACTTTTTGATTGCTCCATTTGCTCCAAGGATCCAAAACCTTTGGTGCAGTTCAGCCAACATGTAATTCCTTCCGGCGTGCGCTGTAACTACATGAATGTGTCCAAGAACAAGTCTTGTGATGTGTGAATCTTTTGGCAAGATTGCTTGGTGCTTGGACTCATCTGGCATTGCTGCTTGGCTCAACCTTCCTCCAACTCTCATGACTCCATTTTGAAGTACTGGATTCAACTTATAGAGCGAGCTACTTTTCTTCACCCTTTGATGTTCTCTTAGCATTACCAAGTCTTCTTGAAATGTTTGTTTTTGAGAGTACTTTACAATTTCCTTTTCTGCTTTGGCCAAATCTTCACAGGTTATGTGTGCTTCTTCTTTATTTAATGAGTTTGAATCCTTTCTCTTTGCTTTCAGTTCCATGAGCAAACATTTCAATTAAAAAAATCAGGCTACAGCACGTTTTAGCTTTGTCCAGGATGAGTAGTGTGTCATCAACTGGTCTGTTGGATCTTTGGGTTCTTGCGTCTGAATTACATACACCTGAGCAGATCTTTTGACCTCTGGGTCGTCAATCTCCACCATTCCAGGATCTGGATTTTTGGGCCACTGGTCTTGTGCTCTGTGCAAGAAACCTGGTCCTGAAAACCAGATTTCACCTTTCAAGTATGCTTCGACCGTCTGTCCTCTTGAAACGTGATCAGCGGGATTCAGAGTGGTATTGACATATCTCCAATGTGAAGCCTGTGAGTGCTCCAGACTTGCTGAGATTCTATTAACAACAAAGGTCTTGAATCTTGTGCTTTCACTGTTTAAATACTTTAGCACCGCTGTGCTGTCTGTCCAAAAGACTGAGTCACAAAGTTTCAATTCAAGCTCTTTTTTCAAAAGCTTGTCCATCTTGACTGCAACAGTAGCCGCAGTCAGTTCCATTCTCTGTATGGTTGGAGACTTCAAGGGCACAACAGTATGTAACTTGTTGTTCCATAGGCATCTTCACTTGTGTCTGCAAAGTGATGTAGCTGTGCAAAGACTGATACACTGAACTGCCTTGTTTTGATGCATCTGTCAACTCCAAAATTCTGAAGATGTTGCAGACCTGAGATCCACTTTTTCCAGCTCTTAACGACGTTGTCTGGAAGGTCTTCATCCCAGCTATACTTCAGTCGGCATAACTCTTGAAGCATTCTTTTGCCAGATAACACTACTGGAGCGATAAAGCCTAATGAGTCAAAGATGGAACTAACAAGTGAAAGCATGCCTCTCCTAGTGTGTGGTTGATCTTTAGAGTTGATTTTGAACTGATCTGATTCAGCACACCACTGGATTCCCAAAGCTCTTTCCATCGGCAAGCTACCTTCATCCAAATCCAAATCTTTAAACCCCTTTGTTCATTCCTCTTCAGGAATTGAGTTGAACAACTTCCAGCTGTTGCTTGACCATTTTGCTAGTCGAAATCCACCCTTTGCGAGCATGCTCCTCAAGTTGGCGCAAAGACATATCGCTGTGCCTTCATCAGATGTTGACTTAAGACAGTCCTCTACATAAATTAGTCATTACTGTTTTGGCAGCTTCTTGACTAAATTCTTTCTCAAAATCTGTTGCACCGAAGATGTGGACCAACATCTTGTGTTCAACAAGCTCATTCTCGTAATTTCCATCAGGCCACCAGAGAAACCTGAATAGATCTGTGTTTTCATTGCTGACTTTGACCTGGTGGAACATGGCATCTACGTCGGCCATAACAGCAATAGTTTTCTGTCGGAACCTAGTGAGGACCCCCACTAGCGAGCATGTTAGGTCCGGTCCCTGTAGGAGCTGTTTGTTCAATGATGTTCCTTGAAAGCTAGCTGCACAATCAAAGACAACACACACTTTTTGTTTGACTGGATGTCTGACTCTGTAGTGAGGCAGATACCATGATCGCCCCTCAGTTGGCTTGAATTCAGCACCTTCAAGCTTCACCGCATAGACTTTGTTAAGGATGTCATCCATGAATGCAACATATTCTGTGTAAAACTTGACATCTTTAGAGAATCTTTTATGTAAGTTCAGTGCACGTTGCTCTGCAACTGATCTATCGTTTGGGATGACTTGTTCTTCACCGGAAGACAAATACTATAATGACCATCTTAAAGATTTGAGGATTGAGTCACCATGATTATAAACTTGTGATCATCCTTTGACATTTCAAGGTCCTCGTTTTGTCCAGCATCAGGAAAGTCTTGCTTGAACTGCAGTTGCCAGATATCTTCTAACCTGGCTACTGAGATTTGATTTGCAATAACTTCAGTCAATGTGTTTGCCTCCACTATATTGCTTCCAACTTTAAGTGGTCTATTTACTGTCCATCCTAATATCGTTCTCACGGCATAGGGTCCATTGTCCACACTGCTTACCACTTGTAGTGGTTCCATTGCCTTAGGAACATTTGCTCCTATGAGTAATCCAACCTCTGCTTGGATAGTGGGAAGTTTCACCTATTTTAGATGAGGCCAACTGTTAACATCCCCTTGGCTGGGAATATTATCCTTTGTTACAGGGATGCTTTTCTGTGAAAACGCTTCTGGCAGTTCAATAAACTGGTTGCTGTCCAGGCTACTGATTTCCAGTCCTGTCACAATACAAGTGTTTAAGATAATTTAGTTTCCCATTGTTCGCAACAAGATGCTTGTATTGCGTCCTTTCATGCCAAGTTGGTTTATCAGTGACTCTGTAGCAAAAGTAGCTGAGCTACCTGGATCCAAAAATGCGTTGTCACTGCCTTGGTTCCCTTTTGAGCCTTGATACGCACTGGAATGATTGAAAGTGCACATCTTCTTTTCTGGCCCCAGTGACACCAAAAGTATCCTTAAATTGTAGAAGTGCACTTGATACAGCTTGTTGTTCACAACCATCCTTTGCTGTTTCTTCATGTGTGTCTTTAGTGTTCATATGTAGCAGTGTTGGATGCAGTCGAGAACAATCTTGACATTTAGCTTTTTCTTTGCAGCTGCTACTCATGTGACCGTGTTTCAAACATGCAAAACACAGACCTTTGCTTTTCAGGAAATCAATCTTTTCTTCATGTGGCTTGCTCTTGAGTTTTTTGCACACTATGAGGCTGTGTTGTTCACCTTTGCAATAAACACATGGCTTGCAGTTTGCATCTACTATGACATTATGTGTTTTTGGTGCGGTCTGTTTGAAGTTTTCCATCGCAGCTTTGTTTTCAGTTCTGGGGGAAACTATGGATGTTGTGAATACTTTTTTGGTTTGAGTATCTCTGCATATTGGGGTTTTGATATCGTTCGGATCGAGTCTCCTGTGCTTGTGGTAATTTCCTTTAGGTTTCCGTATATTGGGTGCAATATATATCGAACTTGTTTATTGACAAAGTCAACAGTTATTGACAAAGTCAGTGAACTTAACTCTGTTCTTTGTTTTATCCTGTAAGTCGCATGCAGACTTCCTCCAAGTTTCTTTGAGTTTATATGGTAGCTTGTTAGCCAGAACCTTTATGTTAGCTATGTTTCCCAAAACTTCCATGTAGCTAATGTCGTTCATAGTGTTGGCACAGCCTTTAAGGACTAATGCATCTTCAGGCTTGATTGTCTGCCAATCCAAAGCCTCCTTTACGTAGGCTCCTGCTATTATATAGTCATCGCCAAAAAACTCTTTTGCTTTAGCATAATCTACTGAAGGTTCCATGTGGATGCAGCTTTTAACCAGCTCGTGTGGTGGTCCACTTGTGTACTGCAGCAAAAGTTGTAGGCAATCACGATTGTCATAAGTGATTGCCATATTACACTGGAGTGTGTTTAACTCAACAGAGAAACACACTCCAGTGTAATATGTTCCTAAGCAGAGATCAAAATTAACTTTTTTATCCACCAGCCAAACGGCTAGTGAATGTTCAAATTTTACCAGCCACTCAATAGATTACTATTGTTTTATTGGCTGGTAAGTGATGCAAATCTACCAAACACCTGCAAATTTTACCAGCAATTGTAAATGGTGCTAATTCTGGCTTGTAAATGGTGCTAATTCTGAACCCTGATCCTAAGTAATATGATGAAAGAAGATAGAAGAGCAGAGCTCAAAAGGCAAACAAAACAACGGGCGTGGCTTATAAATTGGACCAATAAACGTAGACCTAGGAAAAGGGATAGACCCTGAAATGCGGTCCGGGGAACTTAATAATCACTGAGTAATACTGCTCATTAACTATGCCCTCGTAGCCGGGCTGCACCAATCACATTGGTGTATCTGATATAGGCGGGCCAGAGGCGTGTTAAACAGATGACGACAGCTCTGCAAGTGCGACCTCAAGTCATTAGTAAACATTGTAAGATCGCTATGGATCTACACCAGTTGTTTGAAACTGCTTTGGCCGCTACAATGAACGAGTTAGACTTGGCTTTTTGTCTAAAAGAGGAACAGAAGACGGCGCTCGAATCGTTACTTTTTATGAAGGACGTTGTTGCTGTTTTGCAAACCGGATAAGGAAAGGGTTGAATCTACCAGTTAGCTACGCCATAGGGTTAGTAAAAACCCACTGGTGATTGATCGTAGTGTTATCCAACTGCGTACAGTGAGTTTTGGTGCCGCCCTTCGAGTTGAGTCATTTACATTACTCGATCCCAGACCCTAAATCAATGGTCCTCAAACCCTTCCATGGAGGGCCTAGTGTGTGCTGGTTTTTGGTCTATCCCTTCAATTAGAGCCAAATTAGGACCTAGACTGCAAGGTGAGGGGAGATCCTAACCAATTAGTGAGCTACTCCATCAGGCTTGTACAAGGTTAAAGCGAAAACCTGCATACACTAGGCCCTCCATGGAAGGGTTTGAGGACCACTGCCCTAAATCGTTCAGGATTTGGTTCTGGATTTTTCCAGGCTATGTTTTTGCTGTATTTTGGATCAAATAAAAGAAGCCTTGGAGCAGAAGAGACTTCTTTTGAAAAAATGTAAAAATCTTACCGTCCAAAAACGTTTGACTGACAGTGTATACTATGTATTTCAAGTTACATTCTGCATGAAAAAATATATAAAGATTTCACAGTGATCTGATTCTGTAATGTCTTTTTAGTTACTACTACAACATACTGTACTACATTTATACATGTGAAGACGAGCCGAGAGTACAGTACAAATTATCAGTCATTAAACCGTACTAATTATCTATCTTTTTATTTCTCTGCCCTCCATTTAGTCTCGATTTGCTTTTTTTGCTTGCAGACTGTCCTTCTGTCTGTTAAACTGTTTGCATCATTTTGTGAAGCGACCTTGGGTTCTTGAAAGGCGCTATAAAAATACACTTATTATTATTATTATTATTATTCTAGAATACTATACTGTAGCCAGGGGCGGACTGGCCATCTGTGTGATCTGGAGAATCACAGAACGGCCGGTACTCCAGGACGGCCGGCGGGCCGGCCCACCACCCGCCACACACGCAGTCATCACCAGTTTTTTTCCCCCACTAATCTGGTTACCGATACCAAAACCAGTAGGCTACTTGGTATCGGGCCCGATACTGGGCATAAGTACTCGCACTTGTACTCGTGAAAAAGGCCCGATACTCCAAGCCGATACTTCCTCCACATTTAAGAGCTTTATGCTGCGCAACGCTTTTACAGCCCTATGCATATATTTCATATTGATGATAACGACAGTCTACTTCATCATTCAGAGACCATGCTTATAAAGCTGAAAAACTATTTATTGCTATAAAAAAAAGAAAAGCGATTTAATTGTGCCTAAAATGCATAATCATTCCAAAGACCAAGCCATGCCTTTGCTTTTGAAAAAAAAATATTTTCCTATACGAAATATTTTCCTATACGAAATCGTTTTTCTCATTGCTATTTTCATGTAGCCTAATATTTGTAAAATTATAAGTAAAAAATATTAAAAAAGGAAATGCGCACATTTAAGTGCAGGAACGAACAAAGGATGCAAGTTACTGTGCTATTCGGTGCATACTATAACTGTAGCAAACGGCATGAGGAACGCCCCCGGAGCTCTGAAAGCCACCTTCAGCGAGGAAAGCATCCGTAGTTTGCAAAACTTCTGGGTGAACAAAATAGTGGTATTTCTGAGTTCTGACATACTAACGTTAAGAAAAATAACTTAAAGGAAATGCGATGTAGCCTATTTAATTTTATTCAATAGATTACAGTGATCGTATACAGCTATAATTGTGTAGGCTACCGAATATAATAAAACAATCAAATACCTTAACAGAATAATATATGATTAGGTAAGTATCCCTGTTTTGGAAAAAGTCACTTCAAACAGACATTCTCATCTTACACAACGTCTGCATTGCTTAAGGCAAATTCTAACACAAACGGCTATTGCGTTCCGTTTACAAACGTGTTTCTCTCACTTTAGCTAATTAGGGAAGGAGACTTAAACCATTGACATCTGTAATAAATATTACACATTGACCTGCAATGTGTACGATGTTCTTTTGTATATGTAGGAATATTTACTTTTCTATATTTGAATTGGCTGATCAACATCTAAGAAATAGCAGATTTTAGCTTTATAATTGTGAGATTTGGCATAGTTCTTAAAAGTACTTGTATCAGTACTCGTATCGGCAAGTACCCAAAATGAAATACTCTTTACTTGTACTCCTT
>JACXGM010038551.1:0-10806 GCA_016801145.1 Umbra pygmaea
CCGGCCTCTTGTGGCCGTGGAGAGGCAACACCGGCCTCTTGTGGCCGTGGAGAGGCAACACCGGCCTCTTGTGGCCGTGGAGAGGCAACACCGGCCTCTTGTGGCCGTGGAGAGGCAACACCGGCCTCTTGTGGCCGTGGAAGGGGAGCGTACCAAACCCCTACATAAGGGGTTTCCCAGTCCTCCTCGTCAGACGAATATGACCCACTTATGAGGTCAGGCATCCCCTCGTAATCACTCTCATCATCAATGGGACTCGGATAGGCAGCCAGCTTTGGACTCTGGGCGGCCATCTTAGTACAGGTGCTAGTAGCCTCTTGGAACAGGAGCTAGTAGCCGTCTTTGGCCTGGGACTGGGAGCCACTTGGAACTGGAGCTGGTAACAGCACTCTTTGGGATTGGCTGCCATCTTGGGACTGGTAGCCATATTGGAACTGGGTCTAGTAGTGTTTTTTGTACTGGAGCTGGTAGCCCTCTTTGACTCAGGGCTGGTAGCCATCTTATAACTCTGGATGGCTTTCTTGTGACGGGGAGCCACCATCTTGGACCAGGAACTGGGTGCCCTCTTTGGAGCTTCAAACGGGGCAGGTGTCTCAAAGACACGACGGGGAAGTATGTAGTCCCCATCTACAGCTTCCCTGATTACAAAGTCCTCATAGGAGGCTTCGTAGAGATCCCACATAGGATCCTCCTGGTCCCAGCCACCGAAAAATGGCTCACTCCCAGCCATATTAGATTTAGGGCGAGGTATTCTGTAAGTTTAAGGCTTAAATACTGAGTGAGTGTGAGCAGGTGAATGGAATTTGGTTGATTGAGTCCGGGTATGGGAAATGTAGTTCTGAGCAACATAAACAAAGGAAGTGGCTGTTTCCAGGGAAGGGGAACTGGGAAACGTTACAAATGGCAGCTGTCGCTCCTTTTCCTTGAGGAAGCTTTCCTCCATTGGTCTTCAGAAGTCTTTGAAAGCACCTTCTTTGGTGGCATATTAAAAATGGTATAAAGCATTCAACTTAAAAAGCACTATAGGCTGTGCCCAGTTGAATGCTTTTTAATATGCCACCACAGCCACATTTTATTGTTTTGTCTCTTTCCCACATCAGAAAGTATTTTTCCATTGTCCTACATGACTTAATCAGGACAAAGGAAAAATAATTTTTGTTGTGGAAAAGAGACAAAAGAGGGCAACTCTGAAACATTGCTGTAATGTTTACGTTAGCTTTATGTAGGTCTGGCTATGGCAATTAACACAACAGCACATAATGCTACTTGTAATACTCATGAACTAATTGTCAGGCTTATAAAATTATGATTAAAATAATTGCATTATACTGATGGAGACAATGGATTTACCTGAAAAACGCTCAACTTGGAAGCAGTGGCGTAGGCACGGGTGTGCCAGGGTGTGCTCGTGCCACCCAAAGAGGCAGCTGGCACATCCAGAAATCAGATGCATAATGCACTTTTTGTTATAGCCTTGGCAAAGTTTTTTTTAAACTTAGTCTATTATGGTCTAATTATAATATTTGTTCATTTTAAATAAATTCTTATTTTTTTCATACATCTAGATCCACGCCTACACATTTAAGTGTATGCGCAAAAATAGCCGCCAACGTGACCCCAGCGAATATCACGGGAGACGAGCAGTGTAGTAGTCTGAAACGGGCGTAATAGGCCAACACATTCAGCAGCTAATCTTGATCCGTATGTGCCAGTGCAGTGCGATACATCGAAGTTGTGCGCTTACAAGTACAGACTTTATGTATAGTGTTGCGTTTGTTTGTGAAAGGTATTTTAATGTATGGTCTGTTTGATACGGATCAACATCAATGTATCCCCTTTCTCTGTAGAGACCATATATCGAGAACATACATTTACTTTTCCTATTTCCTACAGAACTTGTTAAACAACCAAGTATTTTAACGATTAATTTACACACCCTGTACATTTTTTATTTGCTCCCATGACTGTTTAACACTGTCAGGGTTGCAAATGAAAGAATACAATAAATACATTTGTTATACACCATCAGCATGAAGCAGGCCCGGCGGCTTGAGGGGGCAAAAGGGGGCAATGCCCCCTCAGTTAGAATATTTTTACCCTCAGTTTTGATTCCAGTATGTGTCCTACAAATCCCTCCACAGTCAGGCCTAGCTGCGATTTGTTGCGTTGATTATTACGCTGTGCCGCTGCACAGGAATCAAAACCAGCGGGTTAACATAAAAAGTCACACATTTGTAAAAATCATACGTTGATTGGCATTCACACAGTAGAAAGGCGGGCACAATTTAAATGGATGATTACGTTCAAATGTAGCCTAGTAGTAGATTGTTTCCACCGGAAAGAAGTTTCACAGCTCAATTATGGTTTTTAGAAAGTGGTTTTGCACATCCTCAACTCAAAGTGGCGCGGAAATGGAGACGCCAGCCACAGAGGCTGCATTGCCAACATTGTCGGTAACAACGGGACATTCGACCGCCGATCCCACTCGGCCTAGCTGCAGCAGAGTAAAACTGTCTTGCCGCCTATACAGCCTTGCAGGTGCGTGTGCCTGACAAACTTTTCTAAATCCGGTAAGAAATATCAGCATTGTCAGTTTTCGATTATTGTGTAATTTGCAAGATTGTGGAAATGGTGGAAAATGGCTTGGCAATACGTTATTTTCTTCATTGCTTTTGATTGTCTATTGCGGGATTGAAGTGATGACATTTGACATTTTTCGTTTATAATGTCTAATTTATTGTTGATGTTGTTATAGTAGAATAACTGCTTTTTGCAATACATTGATGAAGTTGCGTAGAATTTGAGCAATATTAGGAACTGTAGTGATGTGAGCTATAGGCCAATAGAAATTAGGAACTTTTCTTCGCAGATGTTGTAAAGCAGTCTAACATGTTTTATAATGTCAAGAGAGCCGTGTGTCTGGCTGCAATTGAATGCATTGTATATTTACAAGCTACAAATGATTATTGTCCACTCCACTACATACTATCAACATTATTCATTGTGTTATTAGTTTTGAATTCTGTGTATTCTAAGCTTTAAACATTTTGAAATGTGGAGAGGTCAACAAAATCATGTTTGAGATGTTGGTACAAAGATGATACATGATTAGATGCTTACACTCCAAACATTATTCAGGTATTTGATGTCACTGTCACTACCCCATCCCCTTGAGTGTGTTTTTCCTGTCTGTCTTGTGTGGTTGTGTGTTGTGTTCCTGAATGCACCCTGTTCCGGTTGCCGGGGAACGATTGCAAGGCGGGGATTCCAGGGTCTCCTGAACCTGCTCTCACCTGTTTCTCCTCAGCAATCAACACACCTGGTCCTGATTACCATCACCACACTATTTAAGCTGTGAACTGACATCCAGTCTTAGCTGGATCGTTAGCCATACCAGTATGTGGTGCTTGCGTGTCAGCCTGGGTCATTCTGCTAGTTAGTCTCTGTTGCTTTGAAGCTGTTGTTGTGTGTTTTGTTAACTGGTTCCTGTTCCTCTGTCTGCAGTGCCTCCACCCCTGGAATCCTCTCCACCCCTGTCTGGCAACTAGGACCATGCACTACTTCATCAAAACTACCATCCACCTGTACTCACCTCCCAACACGTTCTTCACCGCCATCAGCTTTTCACCCCACATAATCACTTGTCTTCACTTTTGACATTACCATTACTGTTGTGTTTTGTCTCCAATAAATACCCACCTGTTCTTTCACCACCCACGTTGTCTTGGTCTGCGTTTGGGTTCAGAACCTGAGAAGTCCTGACAGTCACAAATTGGACTACAAGCAAATAAATATGTAACTGTTTTCAATTCATTCTAATTAAGTTTGTCCAGTAAGAAATCTATCAAATTTATTTTATTAAGCCCTTTTTACAACAGCAGTTGTCACAAAGTGCTTTGACAGATGCCCAGCCTATAACCCCCAAGGTCAAGCCACAAGAAGTGATGCACAGTGGTTAAGACCAGTGGTTGGGGGGGGGGGTTGGGGATCTTAAGGTACACAGTATTAAGGTCACATTGTTTATTAGTGTTTGATTAGTGTCAATAAAAGGAGGTAGGATTGAAATTGCACATTAAATGTTTGTATTTGAAGGCAACAAAGAATTTTTGTTTTGCTACATAAATAAACCTACACCAAAGACTTATTTATAGTAATGCTAGCTGGCTTGGTAATATTATTAGCTAGCCTATGTCGTCCTAGATACTGGACCTAACGTCTAGTTTAGTACTGTACCTGAGTAAACATGAATGTTCTATGGACAGGTAAGACGTGTTAAATGAAAATATTAAAATCAGGCAAGTTACATGAACAGTTCAGTGTTAATTTATATGTGATAGTAGTTTAGTGTAGTGGAAACAGTTACAGTGATTTGCCAGGTAATTTTCACCATCTACTGGGGGGTATTCCAGAAAGCAAGGTTAACTTACCCTGAACTCTCGGTCGATTAACCCATAGACTGTATAATGGAAACGACCCAGAGTAAAGTTGCTTCAACGTCCGGATGTAAGCCTACCCCCTTGGATAATAAAATATAGAGGAAGCCATATTTATATAACATCTCCATCCACTTGATGGCGCTGTATTCCAACTGACAGAAGCCACGTGACCAGTATGAAGAGGTGGGGTTTGAATGCAACAATGTACAGTAGTTAGCGAATACCCTAAAATCTAACCATCTAGAAAGTGTCCAATACAACTGACACAGCATAATCGCTTAACTTGCAACCAACGCTCCATTCAACTGTACATTACAAATGCAACCGAAACAGATATCAAATGGGAGAAAACATTGTCAACAAATCGGAACGGCAGAGACAAGGCATACAGCCATATGAGGTGCGTAGCGTGTTGTGTATCAGAATAATTGTATTACATGAAAGGTTTGGATGGCTGTTAGTCTAAATGCTTGTTGTGCGTATTCATTCTGACCACTGTATTTAATAGACTAAATGTATTTAATAGACTAAATGTATTAATAAGAACATCAATACTACTGCTCTTCATGCGCTCAGGACACTTCGGTGAGATCAGGGTTTATCCGAGTAGTTCGTGGTTGTCTGTGTCTGTGATCCGCTGTTCTGTTGCTAGGAAACCTTGTACAGCCCTGATATTTAAAAGTGATAGTAAATTATGTGACCTGATATATAAAAATATAGTGAATGATGTGGCCTGATATATAAAGTGATATATTGAATGATGTGGCCTGATATATAAAGTGATATAGTGAATGATGTGACCTGATATATAAAGTGATATAGTGAATGATGTGACCTGATATATAAAGTGATATAGTGAATGATGTGGCCTGATATATAAAGTGATATACTGAATGATGTGGCCTGATATATAAAGTGATATAGTGAATGATGTGGCCTGATGTATAAAGTGATATAGTGAATGATGTGGCCTGATATATAAAGTGATATAGTGAAAAAAAAGGGTGGTTACACCAGTAGACATACCAGACGTTTGACTTGGCAGACATGATTCCCCATGTTAATGGAAATATTCAGAAATGCCATGTTTCTCTATTATTATTTGGTATTAAAAAATACTTGGTTAAGATTATGCCAATGTATTTCAGAGGCTGTTTAGAACATCATTACACATTTTTTCAACAACTTCTATTCTTGGTGCTACATTTTTATGGTTACACCATTTAGACAATTTTGCCCTCTCAATATCATCTCAAAACTTAATAAAATCAGGCATTTCAAGACAGGGTCCCAAAGAAACAGATATTTTAAAGTAAATTATAGCGTTATTATGACATTTTCTCATTTTTAAAGTTATTCAAACCTCAGGGACAGAAAAGAATGAGTGGCACGTCTTTCACCCACCTGTTTTCAGTTTAGTATTGATTGACAATACGAAAACTATCCACTGAGCTCTCAAAGCTTTTCTTGAAATCCTATAAACCCATAGGTGAAAGCAACATATTAGCTCTTTCTCTGAGGTAAATCAACTTCCGGTTCTGGCACCTTACGGCAAAGCACCGCTAAAGTTGGATTATTTCAACTCTTACGACACACCCGCCGCACCGCATCCACATTTTGCCGGTTCCGGTAGATTTGCCGCAGCAGGTGCGCATTGCTTCCTATTGAAATGAATGGACTTCCGCCACAATGCAACCAGTTTGCCTGACCTGGTGTGAATCCAGCTTTAGAGTGTTAAGCTGGATTCACATGAGACACAGCAAAAAAATCCCCATACGGCATCGTAATGCAGACACACGTTTACACTGCAATCAACATCGTAATCAATCTTCCGCATCTACGAGATGGTGGCCAACATTGCATACAACAGTCCATCTCCAGCAAGGCGACTGCCAGGAGCTGTTTTCAGTTTAGTATTCATTGACAATACGAAAACTATCTACTGAGCTGTCAAAGCTTGTCTTGCAATCTCACACACCCATAGATGAAAGTGACATATTAGCTCTTTCTCTGAGGTAAATCAACTTCTGGTCCTGGCACCGTACGGCAAAGCACTGCAAAAGTTGGATTATTTCAACTCTTGGGACACACCCGCCGCAACGCATCCACATTTTGCCAGTTCCGGTAGATTTGCCACAGCGGTGGGCATTGCTTCCTATTGAAATTAATGGACTTCCGACGCAATGCAACCAGTTTGCCGGACCTGGTGTGAATCCAGCTTTAAGCTAGATTCACACAAGACACTGCAAAAACTCCCCGTACGGCATCGTAATTCAGACACACTTGTACACTGCAATCAACATCGTAATCAATCTTCCGCATCTACGAGATGGTGGGCAACATTGCATACAACTGTCCATCTCCAGCAAGGCGACTGCCAGGAGCTGTTTTCAGTTTAGTATTTATTGACAATACGAAAACTATCTACTGAGCTATCAAAGCTTATCTTGCAATCTCACACACCCATAGATGAAAGTGACATATTAGCTCTTTCTCAGAGGTAAATCAACTTCCGGTTCTGGCACCAATTTGCCGGACCTGGTGTGAATCCAGCTTTATGCTGCGCAACACTTTACAGATTGATGGCCCTAGTTGCTTTCTTAAAGTGCCAGAGAGGGAATAGTAGCCTACTGTATAACACAGTATAGCTAGATAGGAAACAGTTGTATTACTCAAACATGTAATGATTGGAATGAGAGAACTGGTAAATCTGATTCACGTAAATGTTTCAATGGAAATGTATTCCAGCACTATGCATACATATATTTCATATTGATGATATTGATGGTCTACGTCCTCTTTCAGAGACCAGCTTATAAAGCTGTACAACTGTATTTATTGCTATTTAAAAATAGAAAAGCGATTTAAATTGGATAATGCTTTATCATTCCAAAGACACACATGGCTATTATTTAAAAACACTGTAGAATCAACTGTATTCCTCATAGCAATTCTCCAGTTGAGTTCAAATGGCGAAATACAAAATCTATTTTCTCATTGCTATTTTTATGTAGCCTAATATTTGTAAAACTATAGGTGCATGCATATGTTTGAATCCTCAAGGAAATGCGCACATTTATGTACAGGACCGAACGAAGGCTGCAAGTTAGGCTAGTTACTGCTGTAGCATTGCATGAATTAATAATAAACCTTCGGGAAAAAAAGACAAATGTTGGTTTGCATCACTTCTGGGTGAACAAAATAGTGGAAGTTCTGACATAGGCTACAAACGTTAAGAAATATTACTTAAAGGAAATACGATGTAGACTGTATATTATTGTTCAGTAGATTACAGTGATAGCTACAGCTATTGTGTACCGATTATAATAAAACCATCAAAAACTGTAACAAAATATTTATATGATTATGTCATTGCCTGATATATAAAGTGATAGTGAATGATGTGGCCTGATATATAAAGTGATAGTGAGTAATGTGGCCTGATATATAAAGTGAGAGTAAATGATGTGGCCTGATATATAAAGTGATAGTGAATGATGTGGCCTGATATATAAAGTGATAGTGAATGATGTGGCCTGATATATAAAGTGATAGTGAATGATGTGGCCTGATATATAAAGTGAGAGTAAATGATGTGGCCTGATATATAAAGTGATAGTGAATGATGTGGCCTGATATATAAAGTGAGAGTAAATGATGTGGTCTGATATATAAAGTGAGTAGGGATGGGCCGATACCACTTTTTATGGAATGAGTACAAGTAAAAAGTATTTCATTTTGGGTACTTGCCGATACGAGTACCGATACCAGTACTTTTAAGAACTATGCCAAATGTCACATTTATAAAGCTAAAATCTGCTATTTCTTAGATGTTGATGAGCCAATTCAAATATAGAAAAGTAAATATTCCTACATATCCAGAAAAACATCCTTTACATTGCAGGTCAATGTGTAATATTTATTACAGATGTCAATGGTTTAAGTCTCCTTCCCTAATTAGCTAAAGTGAGAGAAACACGTTTGTAAACGCGAACGCAATAGCCGTTTGTGTTAGAATTTGCCCTAAGCATTGCAGACGTTTTGTGTAAGTTGAGAATGTCTGTTTGAAGTGACTTTCCAAAACAGGGATACTTACCTAATCATATATTATTCTGTTAAGGTATTTGATTGTTTTATTATAATCGGTAGCCTACACAATTAGCTATAGCTGTACACTATCACTGTAATCTATTGAACAAAATTAAATAAGCTATATCGCATTTCCTTTAAGTTATATTTCTTAACGTTAGTATGTCAGAACTCAGAAATACCACTATTTTGTTCACCCAGAAGTTTTGCCAACTACGGATGTCTTTCCTCGCTGAAGCTGGATTTCAGAGGTCCGGGGGCGTTCCTCATGCCGTTTGCTACAGTTATAGTATGCACCGAATAGCATAATAACTTGCAACCTTTGTTCGTTCCTGTACTTAAATGTGCGCATTTCCTTCAGGATTCCAATATTTTTTACCTATAATTTTACAAATATTAGGCTACATGAAAATAGCAATGAGAAAAACGATTTCATATTTCGCCATTTGAACTCTACTGGATAACTGCTGAGGAAAATATTTTTTTTCAATAGCAAATGCTTGGCTTGGTCTTTGGAATGATTATGCATTTTAGGCACAATTAAATCGCTTTTCTTTCTTTTTTAAATAGCAATAAATAGTTTTACAGCTTATAAGCATGGTCTCTGAATGACGAAGTAGACTGTCGTTATCATCAATATGAAATATATGCATAGGGCTGTAAAGCTTTGCGCAGCATAACGCTCTTAAATGTGGAGCAAGTATCGGCTTGGAGTATCGGGCCTTTTTCACAAGTACAAGTATGAGTACTTATGCCCAGTCTCCGATACCAAGTACTGGTATCGGTATCGGCCCATCCCTAAAAGTGAGAGTAAATTATGTGGCCTGATATATAAAGTTATAGTGAGTAATGTGGCCTCATATATAAAGTGAGAGTAAATGATGTGGCCTGATATATAAAGTGAAAGTAAATGATGTGGCCTGATATATAAAGTGAGAGTAAATGATGTGGCCTGATATATAAAGTGAAAGTAAATGATGTGGCCTGATATATAAAGTGATAGTGAATGATGTGGCCTGATATATAAAGTGAGAGTAAATGATGAGGCCTGATATATAAAGTGAGAGTAAATGATGTGGCCTGATATATAAAGTGAGAGTAAATGATGTGGCCTGATATATAAAGTGATAGTGAATGATGTGGCCTGATATGTAAAGTGATAGTGAGTAATGTGGCCTGCCTCCGCTGAAGTCCGTCTCCACTCAACTGATTTTGTAGTTGTCCACTAGGCTGTGATTGTTAATCTACAGTGCCTGGTTGTCATGCAATGCAAAATACATGAATAAATATTTCAACATTTCTGTTAACTGTGCAACATCCATTATTTGTGAGTTCTTGCCACTAGCTATGTCTTCTATCTGCATACAGTGGGGAGAACAAATATTTGATACAGGTTTTCCTACTTACAAAGCACGTAGAGGTTTGTAATTTTTATGTAGGGACACAGAGACGAAATCGAAAACAAATATCCAGAATATCACATTGTATGATTTTTAAATAATTATTTTGCATTTTAATGCATGACTTAAGTATTTGATCACATACCAACCAGTAAGAATTCCAGCTCTCACAGACCTGTTAGTTTTTCTTTAAGAAGCCCTCCTGCCACTCATTACCTGTATTAACTGCACCTGTTTGAATTTATTACCTGTATAAATATGGAATCAGATTTGTGCCAATAATATCCAACAAAACTTTTTGAATAGCAAACAAAAATTACTAACTCGATTAAAAAAATATTCATCTCAAAAGCAAAACTTAAAATTGGCAAACAAAACATTTTTGTAGTTGGAAACTATTGGTCTTTTATATTTTTGATAACTTGTAATTTTGTTTACAGTTCCTACTAATTCTTTCACAATGATCAGTCTTTTGCTCTCTCTATCACGTTTGCAGTTTCGCTCCCAGGTCTCTCGTTTACGCTTCCAAACTTTTTGATTGCAATTCTGGCACAAACCTCTCGCGGGGGTGGGCCTTACAAGGGTGCATCCTCATTGGCTAAAGAGGTTTTAAGCAATAGTTCCGTGCCCCGTAAGTAGTTCCGTGCCTTCATCCACGCAATGGGGCTTGCAGCGGACCTCGAAATTATGAATTTAATACTTACCTCACAGCTGTGTACAAATTGTTTTGCTGAGGTCATGTAAAAAAATCTTTTAAGTACTACAGACATTGTTTCCAACTTTGTTGTTTGTACATTTGGACGCAAAATGTCCTCAAAACCTTTACTTTTTTAAACCGGCAAATAAGCAGGACTACTAATCATAACGTTAGAAATCGCCCC
>JACXGM010038552.1:0-10806 GCA_016801145.1 Umbra pygmaea
TAACACAAAATGTATAAGCTAGAGCTAAATATTAAAATGGCACAATGTAATTGGTCTCAACTTTTGGTCACGGGTAATTAGAGGTTAGGATGGGTGTAAAATATAGAGAGCAATAATATAAAACAAAAAAAGTGGGATTGGAAATGATGCATATTTTAGAACGAAGACAATCATGTTGTCAAATACTGTAGCTGACCTTCCCCCCCCCCCAAAAAAAAAGAAACAAAAAACTAACACATTCCAGCATATTGAGAAATATTAACATTTAATAACAGCTTATTTGCGAAACATGTCAATTGTTCCTTTCCAGCTTGTTTGGCATGCCGCTCTGAAGCTCTGTACCAAATTTGTCATTAGGAGGCCGTGTCGACATTGTAGACCAGTTTTTGCCCTTTTACTCGATCAATGTTAATGGGGTATTTACAACGGTGATGTACCACAAAACTTGTAGCTCACATCTTGATATTTTCTAACTTTTGCCTCGCCAATTTTATACTTTGGGGTCCGCTTTCCATAATGACTATCCAAAAGTTTAAGCTTTTTTTAATGTGTCAGACATTATAGAAAATATAAAACACTTGTATTATAGTTGTATAGGCTACAATTTGTTTCAAACAAAGACAAGATAAATTATTAATTAATGTAATATAATTTTATTTAGCCGATTTAATTGTGGTTTTCGATCCTAACTAATATTTTCTATATTTCTAAGCAGATGATCTATGCAATATTCTGATAAAATGCCCCTCGTTGGGGTTACTACATTACCCTGAATCATGTGCCTGTGTATCTGTCAAACTGTATTTCCTGTTTGGAGTGTGTGGTGTTAGAATTGGTTTGTTGCTAATCTAGTACAAAATTATACTACGAAACAATACGAAACATTTTCAAGAACAACTATCTACTAAGGGAAATGGGATAAAGTTACAGAAAAAAAATTGCAAATTTTTTTAATGTTTTATAAAATTGTTTCCTTTGGACAAATGTAGGTAACTCATTATTTGTTTCTGGTTTGTTTTGTTTAATGTGTAAGGCAAAGTGTACAGACAAGATGGGCAGATATACACAAATTACTACAGTAAATTGTTACAGAACCCATGATTTTGCAGATTAATGTTAACTTTAAGCATTGTCCCTGCGCAATTAGGACAAATTAAACCCAAGATTAGTTCATTCAAATGCGCTAACTGAACTGTCGGCCGCAGCCTAAAGTAGTGACCTTACCTGAACAGTGAAAGGGAAATGGGATAAAGTTACAGAAAAAAAATGTTGCTAGATGTTTTGTGAAATAGTTCCCTTTGGACAAATGTAGGCAACTCATCATTTGGGTCTGTTTTTTATTGTTTAATGTGTAAAAACCCAGTGTACAGACAAAACAGGCAGATATACATAAATTACTACAGTAAATTACTATTGAAACCATGATTTTGCGAATCAATGTCAACTTTAAACCCTTTCCCTCTACAATTAGGACAAATTAAACGAAAAGTCAGTTCATTCAAATACGCTACATGAATCATCAGCCAAGAATGTATGGCACTCTGATTACCTCCGCTATCTGAAAACCTGTTTTCCGATTGACAGTTTACGGATCGACATACTATGTGATGGCATTTCATCATCTGCTTTCTTAGTTTGTAATCCCATGTGTTTTCTTGCTAATGACAATTGTTTTAATCTCCTCTGACATTTTAGCATGCCTTGGAAATGTCAGAGCACGTAAAAATTACTACAGACATTGTAACTTGGGATTCACATATTTTCCAGCTTTCGCGCCATAGCCATTGCGCCTAGGGTTCTGATTTCATAGGTTCTGCTTTTGTGGGCTCCACAGGTCTTCGGGGTTACTAGCACAAGAGGGGACTTGCCAGCGACAGCTTGGACCCCGTCAAAAATCCTTGCAGTTCTAGTTCTTTATTGAATCAATGTGCTCAGACTGCATTTAAATGCAAATTTACTAGAATTTAATAGAAACATGTAACAAGCTAGAATAGGTGGCGTGTCTTAATACTAAACATCTTATTCACTCCAATTAAAACTCCATAGCCTATAACCTTAGTGCAATGTTATGTTAGTAGTTTGGTAAGTTTAGTACAGCTGTGTACTATCGTACATGTTTTATCTACATTGGTGATGCTCTCCATATCTTTCCGATATGGAGTTTGCTGTCAATATGATTTGTTAATTACTACTCGTGTAGTAATCTATTTATTCAGATAAATCAGCTGTTGGCAACGTTGACCATATTAATAAAAATAATAGAACGTGCAAAGAACGTGAAGATGTGAGGAGGGAGGGGGTTTGCTACTGTAGGAGTCTGATCCTCTCGCTTCCAATAAAGACAGATACAAGTTACAGGATATTCATTGCTGCTTAAAATCTAAACCTATGTAACATTACTGCAATTATGTTTGTTAATTTTGATCATAGCCTATTTTCTTAACTTGCCAGCTAAAACTTACTTCGCAGCATGGGCAGAACCCTCTTCTAAAAATGGGACTGTATTTAACTGTGGCGTAAATGAAAAGGAAATCCTTTTGTTCATAATCATGTTGTCAATGTAAATGTCAGTTTAAAATACAAGGCTAGATTAATAACTTTTTAGCAAGTTATTTTTAAGTTTAATACAGCCTGACTTCACAGATCGGTTGTTTGGGTCTGTCTGCTTCAGCACTCAAAAAAGCAGGCGACGTAACAAAGCTTTCGATTTGACAAGGCTTGAAAATCTGGCTAGCTAACATGTTCAAAAACCATTAAAGTTTTGATATACTGTATAAATACAACTTTTCACACAGGATTCAGGAATGCATTCTGGATCATGGAGTACACACCAGTTCGTTTATTGAATTACAGTAGAGATCCCGGACAGGCTATTGGATGATATTTCTCCACATTCTTAAAACAGTATTAGGCTATACTGTACAATGGGAGGTTGTGTTAACAAAGGACGGATCACACATCATAGTTGGATGCAATTCATACAGCAATCAATAACACAATACAAACAGGATTTAAATTAAGAAATTACTTATATAATAATACACTTACATTTGTTTAATGGAAGTCCCTGTTCAAAAATATATTATAATTATCAAATATTTAAAAATGAATGTCTAAGCTTGATAAAGCCAGTCTGATCCTCTGAAATGACCCCTGGTAAGACTGCTTCACAATGCCTTGCTATGAACTTTCACATCAACATTAAGGAGGTTAAGGGGCCTGAATGAAGAACTGGAGTTAGGGTCCTTCTCCTTCTTAAGAAGAAGTGCTATTCATTTTAAAGTTTTATTTAACCTTTATTTAACCAAATAAGCATGTTGAAAACAGTTTCTCATTTGAAACGGCGACCTGGACAAGATAGCCAGCGATGCAGAAGACATAAAATTACACATAAATTACACAACAATGAAGGACATAATAAAAATAATAACAACGGAAATACAGTGTGCAAATCTTCAGAATAAACAATGTAACCATTTGTACAGGTAGTGAAATAAATGTCTGCATATTCAGATTTTTTCTAGCTCTTTCTAATAAGGGACTGGTTTATACCTGGGAGAGCAGGTGATTGCAATTAACTACTAGGTAAAATAAAAAATCTGAATTGTTTCGGCCCTCCAGGACCGGAGTTGATGACCCCTGCTGTACAGTCAGTGGAATGTAGGGTCTGAGATAGAAAGGTAGATGAATCGGAATACAAAATAAGGCAGTGCAAAAATAACACTAGAGTAGGTGGCATAATGACTAAGATTGTGGAAAAGGAAGTGTGCAAAACATACAAAGACATATGTGCGGGTGAGTGTGTGCAAAATGTGAGTCATCATGTACATTGGTCTGATAGTAGATTTGACACTAATACTTTATAGGTAGTTAGAGGGACAGTGGATTCAAGCTTCAAGGATTTTTGCAGTACGTTCCAATCATTAGCGGAGAACTGGAAGGAGAGGCGGCTGAAGGAGGCGCAGGCTTTTGTGAGAACCAGCGAGATATACCTGCTCGATTGGAGTAGTAGAGACTTGTAGTATAAGATGATACCAGTGTGTTTGTTGCTGAGTGTGTATCGAGGGCCATCCGATTAGTGTATAGAGATTGCAGTGCTTAATGTCATATGGAGCATTGGTGACAAAACAGATGGCGCTGTGGTAGACAACATCTAATTTCCTAAGGAGGGAGTTTGAGCCGGATCTGTAAATTACATCACCAAAGTCTAGTATTGGGAGGATGGTCATTTTCACAAGGGCAAGTTTGGCAGGAAGAGTGAAGGAGGCTTTATTACAGAATAGGAAGCCAATCCTGGATTTAATTTTGGAGTGGAGCTGGTTGATGTGGGTCTGGAAGGAAAGTGAAGCGTCCAACCAGACCTCTAGTCATTTGCAGTTGTCTACATATTCCAATACAGTCCCTTCAAAGGTGGTGATGCTTGTTGGGCAGGCAGATGCAGAGTGTGATTGGTTGAAGGGCATACATTTAAATTTACTAGAGTTTAAAAGTAATTGGAGGGCACAGAAGGAATGTTGTATGTTATCAAAGCTCTCTTGGAGGTTTCTTAACAGTGTCCAACGTCGAGGCAGATGTATAGAGAATGGTGTCATCTGCATAGAGGTGGATCAGTCACCTGCAGCATGAGCAACATCATTGATATATACAGAAAATAGAGTTTGCCTGTGAATTTAACCCAGAGGAACCCCTATACAGACAGCCAGACATCTGGACAGCAGGCCCTCCGACACAATGAAATCTATCTGAAAAATATTTGTGAACCAGGCAAGGCAGTCGTTTGAAAAACCCAGGCTCTTTAATCTGCCAACAAGGATGTTGGGATTGACAGAGTCGAAGGCCTTGGCCACGTCAATACAAACTTGGTCAATGGCAATTTTGATGTCATTTAAGGCTTTGAGTGTGGTTGAGGTGCGTCCACGACCGGCTCGGAAACTGGATTGCATATTTTAGAGGCTGCAGTGGGATTCGAAAATGGTTCATAATCTGTTAATTTACAAGTCTTCGAAGACCTTTGTGAGTCAGGGCAGGATGGAGATCAGTTTGTAGCAGTTTGGGTCTAAAGTGTTCCCCCCTTTGAATAGGGGGATTACTGTAGCAGTTTTCCAATCTTTAGGGATCTCAGATTAATCAAAAGAGAGGTTGGAAATGTTGGTGATGGGAGTAGCAATAATTACCACAAAAGTTTTAGGTTTTCGAAAGAAAGGGTCCAGATTGTCTAGTCCAGGAGATTGGAATGGGGTTGAGATTTTGCAGCTCCCTCAGAACATCGGCTGTCTGGACATGGGCAAAGGAGAAACGTTGGGTGCTTTGGCAAGATGCTGCGGAGGGTAAAGGGTTGTTAGTTAAGGTGGGGGTTGCTAGATTAAAAGCATGACCATGCTATAGCAAAATGCTTATTGAAGTTCTCAACTATACATCCAGTATGGATAATATCCTTTTTACAAGCACGAGTATCATCCGAGTAAAATGTGTAAATATCTGTACTTCCTCATTGGGTGGTGTAAATCCTCATTGGGTGGTCATACCTTGGCTAGCTGTGTGTGTCCACAGCATTCTATGATAGGCCAGCTACACATAGTGCTCCGCCTCCTTGCTTACACAGGGTGTTGTAGTTCTCTTGCCCACACAAAGATGCAATCTTGCTATTGTGCCTCTCTATCAGCTCTCTGTCTTATGGTTGCTCAAATCTTAAATTTTTTCCTGCTTCTTCATTTTATCCTCAGCGTGTATGTGTTAGACAGTGTTGTAGTCAAGAGCACCTAACCCGAGACCAAGACAAGACCAAGACCAGAGTGTATCGAGACCGAGACAAGACCAAGACTTTTAGGGGCCGAGACCAAGCCGAGACCAAGATCGAGGGAGGGCGAGACCGAGTCAAGACCCAGACCAGCGCCCCACACTACATGACACAATAAAATGTGAAACATGATCAAAAGAGCATCTCAAATTGATCTGAAAGATCCACATTCCCATAAAACAACTAGATATTAAACACTCAAAGCTGAAATAAACTTAACCATCTGTATTCAATACTCCTGGGTGACAATCATTTATCACTAAAATCTTCACTTTTCTCTGCCTTTTATCAACAATACATAAAGTTATGTTGTTTTTAAACCAACAACAATCCTTTTTTTTAAATTACATACATTCTATGTGAAATGTTGATGTTTAGGAACAACTATTGTAAGTAAGAGTCTTTTATAGCTTTAATGTGTAATCAAAGCAACAAAAGATATCTAATACAAAGAGGTCAGAAAGTCAGTGGCCTAACTGCATGTGATTTATAAAAGTACAAAATTGATGTAATTGGGAGCAGTTTCATCAAAAAGTAAACACAAAATAAATCAATGGTATTTTGGCCATCACATTTTTCAAATAGGTAAACAAGGAAGTTAAATGATTGATATGGTATGAGCCAGAGAGTGTGTGCTCGTAAAAAGTAATATATTTGATCTGCAACTGTAAATTGGAACTTAAAAATGAGCTCTCTGAAAGTAACGTGCCATAATATTTTATGTATGGCACAATTTTATGTATGGCACATTTTTTATTTAATTTAGTCATTTCTCATATAATTTGAGGCGCATTACTCAGTCTCCACTATGCTCATATTTTTAGGTTAGCTCTCTCACCCAAACGAGGGAGCATCACCTCGGCGCATAGCTTTAATGTCGGGAGCTGTATGGAGATGACATTAGCTAAGGTCGATGTAACTTAACATTAGCTACACACGTGCAGCAATTTGGCTACATTACTCATCGATCAAATAAGACTATGGTGGGACAAAAATGTACACTTCTCGAGTGGAACCGGTTTTTAATCCCCATCCAAGGCAGGTTGCTAATGTTAGTTAGCCAGCTTTGCTAAACATCACTCGTATAGCTTACCTTCTTTGTGCTTCCTTTCTAAGTGATGATAAAAGTTTGACGTAGTCCCCACCATCTCTGAAAAAAACACTGCAGTATTTACAAGAAGCTGTATGCTTTGTTCTGGATGTTGTTTTACAAATATACTCTTTATGATTTTTGTAGCCGAATTTTATTACTGAAAATTTTGCAGACATCTTCTCCCACTCCCAGACAAATACAGCTCACTTTCTTGGGAGTGCGAGTGAAAGGGTGCGTGGATGGGTGACAGCAGTAACAAAAATACATATTTAGCCATAAGTCACATTATTGCTTGGATTTGAATCAATACGTTTTACATCCGATAAAAGCAAAGATGTTATCAAAAAATAGACAATATACTGGCAATTTAGTGATATTTTCACAGTTATGGTCTTGACTGGTCTTGAAAAAAATCCAGACTCCTCAATATCCGAGACCGAGACAAGACCGAGTACAAATGCGGTCGAGATCGAGACGAGACCGAGACCATCAAAAAGTGGTCTCGAGACCGGTCTCGAGTACTACAACACTGGTGTTAGAAGCAAGAAAAATGGGAAAGTGTAAAAATTTCATCCACTTTGAAAAAGGCAAAATATTATGACCATGAGTATCATGTGAGTAAAATGTGTCAATATCAGAGGTGGACATTTACTTGAGTAAAAGTACTTTTCTGAGTAACTCTGAGTTCACAAGTCCCTACTTAAGACCAAATTGATCAGGTAAAGGGAGTTCATATCTTAACAGTAATCTATTATATAAATAGAAAGAGTAAAGGAAATTAAATTAAATCATGGTCACCAGTAAGATGTGAATTCCCTTTACCTGATGATTTCTTTAAAAAAATGAAACTATTTTGATATAAAATACAAATTCCAAAATAAATTTTTTCCCCTTCACCCTCCCCTAACAATCTTGGAATGTTGAATCTTTGAACAATCCAAAGAAAAGGTCCCATGTTTTCTCCCATTTGAAAATGTGTAAAGCAGATGTTGTGAATATGTGAATTATTTACACATTTAATGACCACCCAAGGCTACAAAACCCTAGATTTAGTAAGATTTTCCATTGTCATTTCAATTCCAAAATGGGTTTCAATTTTAGTTAGTAAAAGAATACATTTCCCAGCTACCAATGTCATGTCTGACAGCAATGGGAGATATGTAATTATATCTGGCACCATCTGTAGTAAATCTGTAGTCTTGGTCAATGTCTATTTCCTAATTTTGATGATGTGGATTTTGCCAATAGGTTGTTGGGGAAAATTCCTATGCTAAATATTTACCGACTGATATTTGCAGGAAACTTGAACTGAGTTATTGAGCTGACTCTGGACCACTCTGACCGCAAAATTACTGTGTCTGCCTGTAACATATCACAGTTCTTTTTAGATTTTATGACACAGAATACATGTACCAACATATGATTTCAGAACACAAAGCATCTCAGTTTGTTGCATATGGGGCTGCTGTTTTGAAGGGAAAATGGGGACCTACACAATATTAGGCAGGTGGTCATAATGTTACGACTGATCGGTGTAATATATGAAAATGCTGTTGACTATTATTACAGTCTTCATTCTTGCATAGCTGGATAGCAATTTAATAGCACACTGATAATCCATGATGTTTGCCGATGAGTGTTGTTAGCCAACAAGTGTTATAAACAGAGGGGTATGTTACTGAATAGATTTTGGAATTCCCATGAATCGTGATGTCTGAATAAATTGTGCATGCCACTGTAACTGCAAATCGATATAACAGGTCCAATTTCAGTTACAACAGAGTACATATCAATTGAGCTGGGTGTCCCTGGGCCTGAGCAGAAGAGAATAAATTCATTTCATGTAACTACTTGTATGTAATACATAAAATATAATAATTTAATATGACTTAAAATAGACTAACAATTAGAAGGCTGAAAATGTATAAAATGTGTCACGCCCAGCCCAGTGTGGGCTGGCGTGTCATGAACTGAGTTATGGACTCTAAGTGTATTTGTATGCATTTATGATGTATTGTCTGTATTTCAGTTTGATATCATTAGTTTCCCTTATCAGTACATTGAATGTTGTTTTATGTTTATTCCATACTGTCCCTTTAAGGAATGTGACACCTCTCTCTGATTTGGCTGTTCGCTAGGTTAGGTTAGGCTGGTATCTTGTAGATCTGATGATTAATGATTACATTCAGCTGTAATGTTCTATTAGCCAGTTATTTTGATCTTTATGAAGGGCGGCCAAACTAAACAGGTGTCGGTCATTATTACAATGTCAATGTGTGGGAAAGCTGTCCGGGAGATATTTCTATGTATATGTGAGTTCTGATTAGAGTGTTGTTGAAGTTTGGAAGTTTTTGCGTACGCTCTTTACTTGTATGTAAGCTGTCAGTGTCTATGCCACTGTTGAGAGCATAGTAAGCTATATAAGTATACCCGTTGTGCACTCACTCCAAAGTGTTCACCTGCAACTGAGATATATGTCTGTTTCCTGGATTGTCTATATACACTCACCTAAAGGATTATTAGGAACACCCATTCAATTTCTCATTAATGCTAATATCTAATCAACCAATCACATGGCAGTTGCTTCAGTGCATTTAGGGGTGTGGTCCTGGTCAAGACAATCTCCTGAACTCCAAACTGAATGGCAGAATGGGAAAGAAAGGTGATTTAAAGCTACATTGTGTAAGATCTGCTCCCATCTACTGGTGAAAATGTATATGACAAGCAACTGAAGCCCCTTGCGTTATTATACCAGCAACGTTAACCTGGATATTCGTTTTTTCTTTCAAAACAATAGCGCTCGTTTTGATTCATTGCAATAATGACTGTTAATTCACTACACAGCCCGTGAATTATAAACAAATGCAATTGTATTGTGTGTAAAGAAACAATAAGAGCATGTGATAGCAAAAATAATAATTTAACATGTTTTATTAATAAAAGTAACAAATATGTTTTACACAAAATTTGATTGAATATATTGTCATTGTCTCATGTGATAACACGATTACTTTTGACAAACATTCACCAGAGTCTGTTTTATTCAAACAGAATACTAATTTTAGCAAAACATGAACATGGACACTACCTATGCAATGAATAAACAATGATTATTTCAATAAACCACGAGTGCAATTATTTTGAAACGAAAAATACCAGTTTGTGTTGCCAGGCGAACGTGCTTGCCTACTTTACAGCTTGAGCCAGCGCTACTATTACATGTCCTCGAGAACAGGCATGATCTTACATCTTCAACAGACTTTGAAATTTCCCGGCAGTCGTGAGTAATCTCCCCCTGTCATTTGTCACGGTGCCACTTGTGTAAAAGCGCGAAAGGCTGAGCTTGAATTTCCAGGTATGTCCCTCTTTGGCTAATGTATTTTAAAGATGGAGGCGTAACATGGCTGCCGCAATTTGAGCGGCACCATTGTATATATTGTGAATGGAAGATTCTACACTTACGAAAATACTTTGATTATTAGGTGGAAATAATTACAGATGAATGAGCACATATTTGTGAAAGAACAAAGGGTTTTTTGCTAAGAATCAACTCAAATAAATACACAGTGTAGATTTAAGCAATTTTGAGCATGGCATGGTTGTTGGTGCCAGACGGGCCAGTCTGAGTATTTCACAATCTGCTCAGTGTAACGTCCTGGTCTCCTACCCTCTTTGGCTCCCTTGCTATGGTGTCATCACGGGTTCCCTGCAGTCTTAAACGCATCCCCATTCCTCAGATCATTACCCTGATTTTAAACACCTGCTCCTCACTGGTCTGTATAAATGCACCAGCTCCTCAGTTCCTCTTTGCGAGGTATTGTTGTATAGCATTCTGAGCGTTTCCATATTATCTGTTTCCTGGTCTGACCTGTTTTTGGATTTTTGATTACGTTGCTGAATATTGGATTATCCGTTG
>JACXGM010038553.1:0-10806 GCA_016801145.1 Umbra pygmaea
GAATTGCGTCAATTCAAGTACAAAAAACAAACAAACATTGACTGTTGAATTTCTTTGAGCTTTGTACCGAAGTATAGATATTTTTCTTCTCACAATATAGACCCCTATGGTGTGCTACGGAGTGGGAAGTTTGTAGATGGGTACACCATCATGCGGTGATGGACTAGCACAGTGTGGCTGTAATGGTAAAGGGTGTGAGTGTGCTTCTGCATTGTTTCCCTCTTTTTTTCTATTTGTTCCATTACCTCTGACCTTGGCGGATCCTTCTCCCTCTCGTGGGCCTATGTGTTCCGGGACCTTAAAATGTACAAATTAAGCACTGCCCACAGGCATTAATGTGAAGATGTCAACAAGATTTGGAGTGTGTCCATTGGAATTTGTGCCCATTCAGCCAAATATAGGCTGTCATGTAATATTAAAATATAAAAAATAGCATCTTCCTCTGACCTCCCCCTACAGCAACATTTCATGCTTGTTTAATATGTGAGACAACACATTCAAGTTTAGATGGATCCATGCTCCTCAGACAACATAATGTGTGCTGGTGATGAGATGCCTGTGCCCTCTCAGTAGCTACCAAGTCAAGGTAATAATTTCTTGAAAATGTTCATGACCAGCAGCCAATAACAACAGATCACAGCTTTTAAGGTACTAGATTGCTCGATTTTTTTTATTTATTTTGTTGATAGAACTTATAATGTCACCTTAACATTTGAAGTGATAATGTCCTTACCAGTGGCAGCATTGTGATACATGGACTGGGTGACTGAGTGATCATATGTACAGAGCAGCCTGCGGCCAGTCCAGTTCAGCCAGAGCTTAATCCGCATAAAACAGAAGAGTTGTCCATCATGTAGGATCAGAACTTCCTGTTGACAAGTCTGTTGTCTATAAGTATCATCTCACTAGTGTAGGTTCAGAATGGATGACTATCTGCTATACGGACTTCCAAACCAACCTCTTTTCAGCTCTTTTTAATCTCAGCCACCTCCTCGCAACTTGAACACTTCAGTAATTATTTTTCCTCCAATATTTTTAGTGGTGAGACGTGAGAATATCTAGAGTTTCTGCCATCGCCCCCTCTTGTAGTGAAGGACACTAATGTGCATCGAACTATAACCGAGGCAGAAAAGGTAAATGCAAGTTGAGACCCAAACATTTTGTTGAAACCCCATGGTCAACCCCTTCCATTTATAGCCCCCACCCCAGCCGCAAAGGTCCAAGCGAGCTAAATTCCATTATTAGAGCACACTTTATTGAATTATTCAGCAGTTTAAATGGTGGTGGCTAATTTCTACCAGCTGTTTCCTCCACTGTGTCTCTCTCATAAAGCAATGTACATCTTGTGCTTTTCATGTCCAGTCCAAATCATTACAAAAACTAATCTGCACAAGGGAGCATCTTCTTCAATGTGCTGCTCTGTGGAGGAGACGTGAACAACATCAGCGTACCGCTGCCCTGGGTTTATTGACTGCATGTCGACTGGGGCTCACTACCATAACCATTCAACATGTTGAATTCAAAAACACTCCATGGGCAACATGTTGTAATGCCAGTCCAGAGTGTGATTGGTTTATTCAGCGGCTTCATTTAACCTTTTTGGCAATATTAGGCACGCTAAGACATTATTGATTGCATACATTCCATTCAACCCCACCATGGGAATTGACCAACCAACCCTGGTGTTGCATGCTCTAGGACCAGCATAGATTCTTACACATATATACATACACAAGCCTGAACTTAAAACTAACCCTATATTTAACCTTTACATGAAACTGACCTTAACCTTAACCTAACCCCTAACCCTAACCTATCCCTAACCCTGCTTCTATTTAATCTGTAGTCATTTCCAGTACCTTAATCAGAGTCCCTCAGTATCTGGACCTATTGTAAACATACACAGTACTACACTCATAATTAGAATTGTTCTGGCCCCTTCTTCCATTTTACAGATTATTTGTTTGGTTTTTAAGAAAACCTCTCCCCAATAAAATAAATAAATTGTGTGGTCTAAACACAGCACCGCCTGTGATATCAACATTGCACCGATGCACACAAAGGACAAGGCTGTCAGGTTCCGGAAGATTCCGGCGGCAGCCAGCAGTTTCAGCTCCACCCCTGCACACCTGCCAGTCATAGGAAAACAACTGCAGAGGAGGCTGACTAGACTGTATGTCCCACCTTGGTATGGTCCCAACAACGTAAGAACCAAGGAACAGTGCAAAACAAGACTGGTGGAAGAATGATGGAGAGGCGGCCCTGAGCCCATTCCTCACAACCCACCACCAGGAGGCTGCACCAGAGATGAACCCGCCTCCCCATCACAAGGTTTTGTTGGAGTTTGATTTCCCCCTCACCCTGTCCCCTCAGACTTCTTGTTATTGCGATCCATACATGTGCATTCCCAACACCTTTGAGTGTCGGTTGTATATTTTCCTAATCTTACCGTAATCCTAACCATGAGCCTACAAAAAGTCCTGACATTCCATACATTTTCATGTTTTAAAATCAGATAGCTAATATGTATCACACTAATAACATTGTAAGAACAAGTATATAATAATTGTTAAGAAATTTTATTGCTGGCCAAGGCAAACCAACACTTATCTGGGAAGTCTTTAGACAAATTTTGGAGTGTCTCTTTCAGAATTTGTGCACATTCAACTAAAATAACCAACCTATTATCACGCCCAAGCGTGTAATACACACGCTGGTCCAGCATGTCAGTGTCACGGTTTGCCTCACCCAAGTGTGTAATACACACGCTGGTTCAGCCTCGCCGGGGACGAAACCACTCAGAAACATTGCCGTTAACTCGATGTAAGCCTTACCCTAACCTTAACCACTCAGAACCCTTGCAGTTAACACCATGTAACATGTATTACATTCTAATGTATTGTTTGGAAACATGGTGACAGTGAGTAAAAAAATGATAAAATAGCGTATGTGCAACACGTCTGCATCGCGCTGGAATAGAAAACAAAAAACATGCAAAGTGTCTGCCTGGATTTGAACTTGAAACCTCTGGGATGTGAGTCGTGCGTTAATACGACCGTCCACCATCCCCATCCTACCAATCTGCTAAATCTACACTATTTACACTCTTAATCAACATGCGATTTGAAAAGTATTGCCCCCCTGCTGTTAGAGCACCTTTGTAATGCGTGTAATGTTCACGCCTCGGCAAAGCAAAGCATGACACTGAAACGCCAAACCCAATAGACCAGTTTGTGTTTTACATGCTTAGGCATGATACTGGGTTCAAAATATCATTTGTGAGAAGGCCTGGCTTGCAATCGCTGTTCCAATTCATCCCAAAGGTGTTCAATGGGCTTGATGTCTGACTAGACAACTAGTTCCTCCACATACTTCCAAATTCAATGAGCACAGTCATGCTGGAACAGGAAAAGGTCTTCCCCAAACTGCCACAAAGTTGGAAGCACCCACTTGTTTAGAGAGTGTGTTGTATCAATGTAGACACTGTGTAGAGTGTAGAATGTATGTAGACAGTGTGGAAACTGCAGAATGTGTGTATAGACTGTATAGAATGTACAGTGCCTTGCGAAAGAATTCAGCCCCCTTGAACATTTCGACCTTTTGCCACATTTCAGGCTTCAAACATACAAATATAAAACTGTAACTTTTTGTGAAGAAGCAACAACAATCATGAAGTGGAATGAAATTTATTGGATATTTAAAACTTCTTTAACAAATAAAAAACTGACAAATTGGGCGAGCAAAATTATTTAGCCCCTTTACTTTCAGTGCAGCAAACTCTCCCCAGAAGTTCAGTGATCCAATGTTGTCCAATGTTGACCTAAATGACTAATGATGATAAATCCTCTAAACTGAGCTGAAAGTTTAGCCGTCCCTCTAAACTTTCAGCTCATACAAGGAGAAGACTGATCAGAGATGCAGCCAAGAGGCCCATGATCACTGTGGATGAACTGCAGATATCTACAGCTGAGGTGGGCGAGTCTGTCCATAGGACAACAATCAGTCATATACTGTACAAATCTGGCCTTTATGGAAGAGTGTCAAGAAGAAAGCCATTTCTAAAAGATATCCATAAAAAGTGTTGTTTAAAGTTTGCCACAAGCCATCTGGGAGACACACCAAACAAGTGGAAGAAGGTGATCTGGTCAGATGAAACCAAAATCGAACTTTTTGGCAACAATGCAAAACGTTATGTTTGGCGTAAAAGGAACACAGCTCATCACCCTGATCACACCATCCCCACTGTCAAACATGGTGGTGGCAGCATCATGGTTTGGGCGTGCTTCTCTTCAGCAGGGACAGGGAAGATGGCTAAAATTGATGGGAAGATGGATGGAGCCAAATACAGGCTCTGTAACATTCTGGAAGAAAACCTGATGGAGTCTGCAAAAGACTTGAGACTGACACGGAGATTTGTCTTCCAACAAGACAATGATCCAAAACATAAAGCAAAATCTACAATGGAATGGTTCACAAATAAACATATCCAGGTGTTAGAATGGCCAAGTCAAAGTCCAGACCTGAATCCAATCGAGAATCTGTGGAAAGAACTGAAAACTGCTGTTCACAAACGCTCTCCTTCCAACCTCACGGTGCTCGAGCTGTTTTGCAAGGAGGAATGGGCAAACATTTAAGTTTCTCGATGTGCAAAACTGATAGAGACATACCCCAAACGACTTACAGCTGTAATCGCAGCAAAAGGTGGCGCAACAAAGTATTAACTTATGGGGGCTGAATAATTTGGCCCGCTCAATTTTTCAGTTTTTTATTTGTTAAAAGTTTGAAATATCCAATAAATTTCGTTCCACTTCATGATTGTGTCCCACTTGTTGTTGATTCTTCAAAACAATTTACAGTTTCATATCTTTATGTTTGAAGCCTGAAATGTGGCAAAAGGTCGAAAAGTTCAAGGGGGCCCGAATACTTTCGCAAGGCACTGTAGCATGTACAATATGTATATAGATTCTGTGTCAACCGTAGAATAGATACTGTGTAGAAAGTAGAATGTTTGTAGACAAGGTGTAGAATGTCGGCTGCAGACATTGTGTTGACTGAAGTAGATTGTGTGTTAGGGTTTGTTCAAGAATAATATAAATGTAATAGGGTGTGTTATTACAAGCCAGAGTTCTGGATAATATTCTCTAGTGCTACTAGTTACCAGAGGTCAACAAGCAAGGCTGCTAGCAGAGCAGAGTTGATTTGCCTATATAGTCACACTGCATAGTAAAGCATGCAGCCTCGAAGTATCACATCAGCAGAGGTGATGTAGAGAATCAGACCTAAAAACATATCTGTGTTTTATTGACCTGTATGTTTCCTGTCACCAAACCTATTCTCCAGGAGCTCCTAGTGAGCCTTTATGACAGTGAGGTGGAAAGGAGTTTGAACGACTCCCCTGATTGAGATTGACGTGCCTCAGTTTGAAGTCAGTATGTGTATGTATGTCTGTGTGTGTGTGCGTGTGTGCAAGTGTGTATGTGTTTCCAATAGTTTCTGTGAAGCATAGTGCTGTGGTAGTGTGTGTGTGTTTCCAATAGTTTCTGTGAAGCATAGTGCTGTGGTAGTGTGTGTGTGTTTCCAATAGTTTCTGTGAAGCATAGTGCTGTGGTAGTGTGTGTGTGTTTCCAATAGTTTCTGTGAAGCATAGTGCTGTGGTACTGTGTGTGTGTTTCCAATAGTTTCTGTGAAGCATAGTGCTGTGGTAGCTGTATTTGAGGCTAGAGCTTTGAAAGATTTGAAAGGAGGAGAGGAAAGAAAGTCTGTTTCTCCAGAGATTAGCTTGTCCTCCATCTCCCTCCCTCTCTTTCTCTCCCTCTTGCGCTCACTCTCACCTCATTATTTCTCACACCTCACTGTCTCTCTCTCCATCTCTCTGGCCCATCCATTCTCAACCCTAGATTCTTTACTTTCTCTCAACAGGTGGTTAAAAAAGGTGGACTAAAATGTAAAAAGTAAAAGAATCTCTCCTCTTCTTTCGTTAGAAAGAGGGCTAAATTAGAGAAGATTGAAAGGAGAGAGATGGAGTCGGAAAGATAAAGAAACAAGGAAAGAAGGAAATGAAGACAGACAGACAGAAGCAAGATAGAAAGCACAGCCTAGTGCTCCATCTGAAACCCGTGCTTCAATAGTGGCTGTCAGAAACAGAGGCAGAGCCAGCTGACAACACACTGGGCTAAGAACAACACTGCATCTGGCCCTCTGAGAAGACTCTCTTTGAATGGCTCTCCAATGGCACTTCATTCCCTTTACAGTTCTACCTTTGACCAAGGCCCATGTGGTTCTGTTCAGAACTTGTGCCTTGTCAATAAAACGTTATCAATATGGTGCAGAACATTCTATTTGCCTGCATGTGGGATGGGAGCCCCCCAGCTTTACCTAATAACATTACTTCCATTTACAGTATCAGCTATAACGTTTTGTAGGATATAAACAGGTGAAAAGTTGAAAAGACATCTATGTACAATGTTGAGAAATGTTGATTGCAAGGGCAAAAAAAGAAAAAAAATTCCAGAAGTTGAAAAGAAGTCTTTTCCAGGCCGTTGTTTCAAAAACCTCAACATTTTGTCCACTTTTATTTCTGCCACAGAAATCAACGTTTTTCACAATATGTTTTTTTTTAACATTGAATCAACATCTAAATATACTTTGTGAGCAATATAATTTAAATGGCTGAGAGACAATATATATAGTTAAAAAATATTTTTATTTCAAAATGGAAATAATTTCACAACATTAATTTTCAATGGAATTTTTCATTATGAACAATACTATTTTATTTACGAAAATAGATTTTCTTTTCAACAGAAATCCTAACTGCAGCTAACTACTGCTACATTGTGGCTCGTTAAAATTGTGCCATTTATGTACATAGGCATTTATTTAGATGGTGGCCTAGTGGTTAGCACTGTGGCCTCACAGTAAGAAGGTTCTTGGTTGGAACCCCGGTTATCCCATACCTTTCTGTGTGGAGTTTGCATGTTCTTCCCATGTCTGCGTGGGTTTCCTCCAGGTACATCTATGCTATAATCTGGCTCATTTACTGTCTATACAGAAGTGTAAGATTGTTGATTAATGTGCACTGTCCCAAGTAAATAAATAAACAATATCATCCTCCATACTCTTCCTGTGTGTTTGGTGTTGTGCTATTCCTGTGTTGATAAGGTGGTGTGTGGCCTTAGGATCCAACTCCTTGATTGCAGCTGTCAAAGGGGGGAAAACAATTCAACTAACATCCACCCATGAGAAAAACAACAAACATCTAATTTGGCAAGGTAAAATAGTCCAACTTTTTTGTCTCCTTTACTTTTGGCAGCGCTGTACCAATTTGTGCATCCCTGTGCTGGGGCTCCGGGCAAAGTCGGAAATATTGTGATCAGGATTTAACCCTGGACAATGACATTGTTGTGCCCACTACGCCGTGTGGAGCCCCCCATTAAAGCACAATAATTAAAAAAAATTAAATTAAAACAATGATTGTTTTACACAGTTTGAGTGAAAAATATATTTAGCAGTACATAGCACATAATTCACTTTGTTATATTACTGTTCACAGTGGCATAAATGGTTGACATTCGGAAGCCCCACTTGCCGCCCTCCCTTCATGTTCTCCCTTCATTTGAGAATAGCCTAAAAAGAGAAAGAAACCATGTAAATAAACCCCACACACATCAATTAGTATAACAACCCCAGACCCCTCTTACCTTGCTTCATGTGGTCATCATTAGTCCACTAACCTGTACAGAGTCAAACTCAAAGGATAACAAACACAATATTTTTATTTAGAGGATGAATTTTTCACTCATTATCTTCCCCTAGAAATCGGTCATGTTTATTTATTAATTTAATCAGATAAGATGACTGAGAACAGGTTCTTATTTTCAGCAACGACCTGTGTAGGTCACATAAACTGACACTATACAGGAAATTATAAAAAAGCTATAACGATAGGCATCCCTGAGCTCGGTCTGGTAGACCATCCATCTAAGAGTTAAAAGTGAATTAATATCAGGTGGTAGTTTTTGGAAAATAGCTTTATAAGCAAAAAGGGCATAATGCACGGCTCTGAAGCAATGATTGGTATTGAACCTGTCTCCCATAATAAAATGAATGGCACTATTATGCAGCATCAATAGGTTTTAACACAGAAACAAAGGCATGCATATACAGTAGATGATGTGTCCATAATCAATGATAGGTAAATAGGTATAATCAACTATTGGTTTTCTATTGTTTAGCGTAAAAAATGACGTTCATCACAACAGGAGAGAGCGAGTCTCAAAGGTAAGTACCTCCTGCCATCTCTATTGTGCTTTTCTAAAAACCTATCAGCAGGAAGGTAACATGATATAAAATAACCTTTCTTCAATAAAGTTGGACATCACCCTGCACTAATACAGGTCACTTTGGGGAGGGGGTATATGGTTAGGTTTATAATAAATGTATAGGGCAAATAGTGAAAATATGTACAAATGTGTTTCATCGATTAAGGTTACACTGCTTCTCATGACCTAGGGGTGTGCCAATGTGAATTTTACAGACTAGTTTCAACTAGTACAATTAGTTTCGGTACTTATAAAACAAGGCATTGAAAAGTTTGTAAGTACACCAGAAGTATTTGAATAAAACTTCCCTGATGGCTGCTACTCTCGGCTGCTAGGCTATACATGTTGTGCCCTGTGCGTGATCTCACGGTATCGCGGTAACAGTATATTTAAATAACACTTACCTGATGGCTGCTACCGCGAGATACCCTGAGATCCCGCGGGATCCCGCGAGATCACGCACAGAGGACAACATGTATAGCCTAACAGTCGAGAGTAGCAGCCATCAGGCAAGTGTTACTTAAAAATACGTCTGGTGTACTTACAAACTTTGCATTGCCTCGTACAGAACCTAATTGTACTATTGTAAAAGTTTGGTAACATTCCCAGCATTATTAGTGGGGTTATTTACGAGATACCAACTTGGTTCCATTAGCGCCAGCACTAAGCCATTCGTCTGATCGCGACCAATGTTATAACAAGGGAAAAAAGCTTAGGGTGAATTGTTTGGTTTGAGGTCAAGGTGCAAATGACCCTAGGTTTATATTACTCCGAACCATCACTTTAAGTACCAGTTTCAACTCAACAAAAGCTTTCTGTATTGATATAAAGGCTGACTGAAGCTCAGAAAGTGCCTGGTCAGCCGTAGGGGCAATACCATGAACAACAGTATCATCCGCATAGAGGTGAAGTTTACAGTTATTTATAGATGAACCAATATTATTAATATAAATGGTGAAAGAACCGGACCTAAAATGTATCCTTGTGGAACTCCTTTCACTACGTCAAGAACACCGTCAGTGGAAACACACTGTGTTCTACTAGTTAAATAGTTTTCAAACCATCTACAGGCAGCCTGGTCTCATCCAATTGATGACAGCCTCTTAAAGGTATACTCCAAACCCCTGAACAGCTCAAGATTGTTGTGTCGGTCATGTTTTTGACATAATAGTCTCTAAAAACACCTTCTCAGCCTGTTCGGTAATATTTTTTCGAAAATACTAAATGTTAGTTTTGAAGCGAGTCAATCTTTCAATCGAGTCAATAGGAGAATAAAACTAGACATATAAATATCAGGAATTGAACCAAATGCATCCCCTGAATCTAGATGTATTTTCGAAAATGTTGCAGTGACATCACTGCAGGTGTTTGTGAAATTTACGGTGGCCGAGTTGGGAATTACCAAAAGTGCTGAGAAGGAGTTTTTAGTGGCTGACATGTCGGAAAGATGACAGGCACAGTGATTTTGTGCTGTTTAGGGGTCTGGAGTGTTTATTTAAGAAGTAACAATGATCCACAGAGTCGATGATCCACAGTGTCAAAGGCCATAGATAAATCAATAAACATATCTATCTATCTATCTATATCTATATCTATATATGTATATTATGAGGAATTGGCAGCTAACACGATTTTAGATTCCTGAGAGGACCCGTCGAAATAGTAAAAAATAAAACGCAGACTTCTTTTTCTAACTTCACACTTTGCTCTGTCAATAATCCATACATTCTCAATCATGGAGGATATCAGATTACAAATATATAATTGATAGTGCAATGTTATCTTGTTTTTAAAAACTATTAGTATGAATTTAGGCTCTTCATGAAAGAACATTCGTTTTTCGTTCAAATAGTTGTTATTTTACAATGTTGTATCAAGCGAATTCATCTGCACAAAGCCATATAACCCATTAATGTAGCACTTGTGCTAGCTCGACCCTGCTCTCCCTGAGTGAGAGAGCTGGCCTGATGAGCGAGACAGTTACATACAGTAATTACTTCAAACAAAGTTTTAAATTATAGAATTCTGTCATTTTTCCCCTTTAACTCATTTTTAACATTGATGGATGTCCATTACTCAGTGGGTTAGCTGAGATACTGCGTGGCACCATTCAACAGGGCAAAAAACATAAAAAATAAAAAAATTATATTCTTAGGATTGACAGTAATCGATGTCACTATTGTTTTTCTCTTTAAATCCAACTTTAGTTTAGGTAAATTGCTAAATAGCTAGTTAGCCTTATCTTTTTTAACAGAGAAAGACAATATTTTAGCCTATTACTAGAATTTGATGACACAATGGCCCTCATTTATGAAACGTGCGTACGAACTAAAACAGGCGTACGACGGGCGTACGGCGATTCATACGCAAAGCAGCGGATTTATCAATTTGAACGTGATCGTAGGCTGCGATAAAATCTCACGTCTGGTCTGACTTCGTGTACGCAAATTCTATAGTGTGACTAGCGGTGTTCATGGTATAACCA
>JACXGM010038554.1:0-10806 GCA_016801145.1 Umbra pygmaea
AGAGAGAGAGAGAGACGGACAGAGAGAGAGAGACGGACAGAGAGATATACATTTTGAGGTGGTGCAAATTAGTACAAACCTGCCCGTGGTACAACTTGACCCTATTCCAACTAAACTACTCCCTGTGCTTGGCCCGCATATGCTGAAAATAATAAATTGCTCCCTATATTATGGGCTCAAAAATATTTGGATAGTTGTCCAATGTCTTCCTAAAGACTAACAATACTTATAAACGCTCCAGTCTAGGTTTAGACCCTATCATAGTACTGAGAATGCACTAGTGAAAGTGATAAATGACTTCTATAGTAACATCTCATTAAGGCTATGCTTCTGTTCTTGTACTTCTAGACATTAGTGCGGCCTTAAGAGTCATTGATCACCACATTCTTTTTGACATTTGATTGGAAACCAATTATTGGACTACCAGGACATGTTCTGTCATGGATCCGATCCTATCTATAAGAAAGATATCAGTTTGTATCTGTGGATGATCTATCCTAAAAAAAAATCTAACGTACGCTTTGATGTTCCTCAAGGTTCTGTTTTGCAACTGCTATGGTTCTCACAATATATGCTATGTCTTGATGATATCATCCAGAAACACAATATCAATTTTCACTGCTGTGCTGATGACACACAGCTATACACTTCAATGAAAAATGGCAAAGCCCCAAGATTGCATACCTACAGCAGCGAAGCAGGGCCCAGCCAGTGTTGGTGCTGGCCCAGGCAATCAGAATGGCTTCACTTTTTTATAAAATGAAATACAAAATGTAATATTGTCATATTTAATTCAATGTGGCTCAGGCAAGAAGTCAGGCAGTGGATAAATGAATAATGGATTTAATAAACATAAACAATCCCTTAGGAGACAACAAAACTAAACACGCTTAACTCAGAAAATAAGAAAATGACTAAAAATTCACTAGAAAATAAGAAAACGGAACTGAGCACTTTTATATAAGGAAATCTTCAAGACAATGCCAACTTCAATGATTAGGATAAAGTGTACTTACAGGAACCAAACATAAACAGGAACAGGCAGAAAATGGAGACGTGGGATGACAAAGCAATGACCAGCAACCAAACACTAACAAGACAGGAACTAAATACGGAAGTAATGACCAAGGGGGTGCATCTGTGAATGTAATTACTGAGGGGATTGGATAACTAAAACCATGTGATATAATGAGCGGGAACTAAACAACACATAGGAAGAACTATTGAATGGCAGAACAAAAACCTGGAATGGAACATATATGAACAGGAAAACCAAACATGGGCAAAACTAAAGGAGACCTAAAACCTGAAATGGTCTAAACATCACCAAGGGATACAAAACTAACAAGACACTAAAACAAACCTGTACAGGTAAACGTTACAAATATGTTTTTTGTTTTCTTGTCTGACTAATCTAAAAAAGGTCAATAGGATGTTCTTGGAATGTAATTGGCTATATCTGAATCAAATGTTATCCCGCCACCCACCCAGTCTTTAATGACAGTATGTCTAGCTAGGTTAGCTAATTAAATACATCACTGTGGCAATGAGGGCTCCTGAATAAATTCTCAGGGGGGCAATTATTCTGATAACAACTAAGGTGACCCATTCAATGGGTATATTAAGCAAGACAATATTAATTTGTTGCTAGATGATTAACTCATACAGTGATACCTCGTGTCAACTAGACACACAACAGAAAGATTTTCCCTCTAGCTACATAAGTTACAGGTGGAAAGCTACGAAAGTAATTAGCATCAAGGAGACTTCATAAGCAAAAATGACATGGCCCCACAATTAATTATTCCAATTATTAATTACTTACATTAATCCAATGTTGTGTGATGTAAAATAGCTAAACACATTTTTTAATAGATGTCTAGCAACAACATAAAGACAGGGGCAGCATTTAAGTCAATACCAGAAGGATTTAGTGACTGATCTCAAAAGTATTGGCTAACAATACAAAAACAAAATAAGTTATCACAGTGGTAAATATGGATATCGCCAAAGTGCAAGTAATGTTGTCCCAAAGAAGTGAATGAACAAATGAGGCTTGACCTAGTGTGGTCTGTGCATCTTGCCTTTACACATTGAAGACCAAACCAGAATGATGAGGTGCTACTAAGTTTAACTAAAGAATTCTGATATACACATTAATTACTTACTTAAAAAAGTCCTCATGGTTGAATTGGAAATATGTGCACCAGAGCATAATTCACAATAAGTGAGCATGAGCTTTGATGAAAACATTGATGCAAGTTATTGGTAATAAGCAATTTGTATAGACTTCCATTTTCTGCCCTCTTGTATAGATTTGTGAAAATGAACATGAACAGTGATAAACATTTTGTCTGAAAACAGCATTTGAAAATAATTATAAAAGGTAAACAGCTATTTGTATGGCTTTGTAAATATGAATAACCATATTCTGGCCAATTGTATAGATTTGTTACCCTGGAAAACCAGAGTTCTTACGAGATCACAATTTAAATTTGCTCAGCGAGTCACTCATTACTGGCATTCAGTAATTATGCTCATGAACTATGCCCTTGTCGCCGAGCTGCACCAATCACATTGGTATATTTGATAAAAGGCGGGCCAGAGGCGAGCTAAACAGATGACAAAAGCGCTGTGACGTCGAAGTCATTAGTAAACTACGGATGAAGACAAGTTGTTTGAAAGGGCTTTGGCCTCTATAATGAATGAGTTAGAGGAACAGAAGACGGTGCTCAAATCCTTCCTTTGCAAAAAAGACGTTTTTGCTGTTTTGCCAACTGGATACGGCAAGTGTTTAGCTCTGATAGTAGCTCAACGTATGGGGCTTAGCGAAAACCCACTAATGATTGGTCGTAGTGTTATCCAATTGCGTGCAGTGAGATTTTCAAATGCATGCTTGGTGCCGCCCCTTGAGTTGGTCCATTTTCATTACTCGATGCCAGACCCTTTAAATCTTTCAGATTTTGGTCTGTATTTCCAGGCTATAGATTTATAAAAATGAACAACCATATTCTGGCCAATTGTATAGATTCGTAAAAATGAACAACCATATTCTGGCCATTTGTACAGATTCATAAAAAATAACAACCAAATTCTGGCCAATTGTTGGTTAATACCAGACCCTTCTCAGTTCTGACTGAGAGTGGGTCTGGACAAAGTTCATTCACAGCCCATTTCCAAAGGGACGTCACCAATGGACGCCGCTCAAATGCCTCTCGGCGTAATTGGGTATATCAGACTTTTGCCGAATCGTGTCGGCAAGACCGCGACAACATATGTTTTTAGATATGAAGGCTTCGAGTGTTGTTCTTTGCTCAGTTTTTAACAAAAAGGAAACATTCAAATGGCTTAAAACAGACGCGATTGCTGATTCAACCGAATCTGTGTGCCTCCTCCGATGTGAAATCCGCCAAGAACCAGGGAAAAGCTCTCCGCTTTGGATGTTGTTCCCTCGTGTGTACGAGGGTGCATCCAGGGCTTCAGCGTGGTAGGTGAAATCGGCTGCAAAGGTACCCCGTACGGCCACATCGGGGGAGTGTAGCCAAAATATTTGTGGAGCCTCTCTTGTTCCACTGCGAGAGTTTCCACGGTCTGTAATCCAAAACTCTCTTTGTGTCAGTCTGTCATTTCTATCACGGTATCGGGTGGTGGTGTAGAGAGGGAGACACAGGCCGGGAGATGGTTGTCGAAATGGAATGATTTAATGAAGAAATGCCGGTACAATGGAGGATATTAGTTGCAGGAGACAATGACTCTGGTAAGCACAATGAATATATATATACTTCACACACTCTTACCGCGGTGTGGACGCGACTAATACAGTGCCTTGCGAAAGTATTCGGCCCCCTTGAACATTGACATTTTGCCACATTTCAGGCTTCAAACATAAAAATAAAAAACTGTATTTTTTTGTGAAGAAGCGACAACAAGTGGGACACAATCATGAAGTGGAATGAAATTTATTGGATATTTCAAACTTTTTTAACAAATAAAAAACTGACAAATTGGGGGAGCAAAATTATTCAGCCCCCTTAAGTTAATACTTTGTAGCACCACCTTTTGCTGCGATTTCAGCTGTAAGTCGCTTGGGGTATGTCTCTATCAGTTTTGCACATCGAGAGACTGACATTTTTGCCCATTCCTCCTTGCAAAACAGCTTGAGCTCAGTGAGGTTGGCTGGAGAGCGTTTGTAAACAGCAGTTTTCAGTTCTTTCCACAGATTCTCGATTGGATTGTTCTTGTTCTTTGGAAAGCCTGGCTGTCTCGTTACGCTCTCTCACTAGCAATGACAAAGCTGCTTCACAGTCATCGATTTGCAGTTCCAGATCATTGGTGAGCTTTTGTATCGTCTCCTCCAGGGAAACCCTCTCCTGCTTGCGGTCTTCAGACTTTACTTTAATCTCTTCTTTGAATGTTTCCAACTGCTGAACCATTGCCTTGTATTCTTCTTTGTACTGTGAAATTATCGTGTCTTTATGATGACATTCCACCTGAACTTTTTCCAAACTGTCTGCTAGAATGAAACGTTCATTCCCTTTCTTAAAGACCCTGGATGATTCTCTGCAAACATCAAGGTTGTGACTCTTTCCTGCAGGTTCATGCTCCATAACATTCACAGAGCACGACCTCACCTTCCCCGAGAATCAACCCAGGTAGTCACCCAGGGACTCGTCATCTCACGTCTGGATTACTACAACTCACACCTGGTAGTAAGTACACTGCTAGTGTTCAATCTTCACAAGTTCTCCCACGTCACCCAAATTCTACACACACTCCACTGGCTCCCAGTTGAAGCTTGTATCTGCTAGGCGATGGAACAAGAGGAGCTCCTCCCCCCTAACTTCAAGTAATGCCCAAACAATACATCCCTACACAGGCTCTCCATTCTGCCACCTCTGTGCTCCTGACCGTCCCATGCCTTCAGGAACTCAGCTCCCAATCCAAGCAGTGAAAACACTTCTCCATCCTGAATCCTCAATGGTGGAACCAGCTTCCACTGGAGGCTAGAACAGCAGAGTCTCTACCCATATTCAGGAAACATCTGAAAACCTTGCTCTTCAATGAGTACTTAAATTAGTTGTATTCCACCACTGGTGTCTTAAAATGTTTCTGTATGACCAAATCTCTGTATGACCAAAGCGAGAGCTGCATCCGGTTTCTCGGCAGTAATTCGGACTTGTTTCAGGCGTGGGTTGGCCTCCACCAGGGCTGCGCTTTGTCATCAATCCTGTTTGTAGTATTTATGGACAGGATATCGAGCCGTAGTCGGGGTGGGGATGGGTTGCAGTTCGGTGGGCTGGGGATTTCATCACTACTTTTTGCAGATTATGTGGTCCTGATGGCATCATCAACCTGTGACCTTCAGCACTCACTAGATCGGTTCGCAGCCGAGTGTGAAGCGGCTGGGATGAGGATCAGCACCTCTAAATCTGAGGCCATGGTTCTCAGCAGGAAACCGATGAAGTGCTTACTCCAGTTAGGGCATGAGTCCTTACCCCAAGTGAAGGAGTTCAAATACCTTGGGGTCTTGTTCGTGAGTGAGGGGACAATGGAGCGGGAGATGGGTCGGAGAATCTGCGCAGTAGGGGCGGCATTACATTACATTTCTTGCACCGTTGTGACGAAAAGAGACCAGAGCCAGAAGAAAAGAGCTGAGCCAGAAGGAGTGAGCAGGCAAAAATCGAGCATTTCTATTTCTCATGGGATTCATATTCAACTGTAGGTCATAAAAGAATGGCACAATCATAAAACAACTCATGGCATCAATGAAAATAATGAAATTACCCCTGTTAGGTCTGTATACCTTCAGTTCTCAATACGGTGTATTGCTCCCTTTAGTATCAGACAGCATTCAGTCATTTGTGATAGTTGACTATGAGGCCTTGAATTCTTGCGGGTGGTATAGCTGCCCATTTGTCTTGAAAAAATGGCTCCAGGTCATGCTAAGTCTTTGGTCATCTTGCATGAACCGCATGTTTGAGATCTCCCCAGATTGGTTTGATGATATTAAGGTCATGAGACGGTCATTTACGGGTATGTAAACTTTTGATCAGGGCCATTTGGTTGGGTTCTGTTATCAGTATGGTTTACAAAGGTGCCAACACCTGTGTGATAATCAATGGCTTCATATGAGCACTATACTTACATAACCGTCAGATTTTCTGCACAAACATTTATATTTCTGTCAGGGTATGCAAACTTATGGGCACAACTGTACAATCACTGAACAACAAGATAGACAAGCTCAGAGCAAAGATTACCTTCCACATCAGACACAGTAATATCCTTTGATTTTCGGAGGTGTGGCTTACCCCCTGCAAACAAAACAGAATCTATACAGCCATTAGGAGTCACAATATTCCATACTGACATAATTAAAATCTCTCTCTGGTAACTGAAAAGGGGCAGCATTTTCATGATCATTAACAACATGTGGTTTAATGCAAAAAAACATACCTGACCTGGAAAATCCCTGCTAACCAAATGTAGAATACATGGCTCTACTATTCAATTTGTTCTACCTCCTGAGGGAATTTACTGGAGTTATCATTTTCAGTGTTCACATCTGCACTGATGCCAACATCAACTCAGCTCTTAAGGAATTACATTACTTATAATGATTCCCCCTAAGGGAATCGTACATGTATGTTTCCATTGCTCCCTTGTGTGTCTTGTTTTGTTTTCTCTCTTGTGTGCTTTGTTGTTGTTTCAGTCCCTGCTATTCCAGTCACATGCTTATGATCACATGAACTCATTGTCCTATAGTATGTCTTCATTATTCATCCCAGGTGCAGTCACTCATTCAATAGTTCTGCATTTATGGCCTGTGTAAGTGTCTGTATGCTGTTGGTCGTTAATGTATTGTCCTCCCGTGTGTGTGTGTGTACGTGTATTTAGTATTTTTCGCCCGTTAGAGGCAGTTTTCTTTAATACAGCGTTTCGTGAATAAACGCCTTTTGTTTTTTAATTATCTTGCTACTTTACACACCAGCGAGAGCTACTGTGACATTACTCAATAAAATAGGAAGCATCTACCTAGAGGCAGTGATTGTCATGGCCAAAGATTTTAACCAATGTCACCTGAAAACGCTTTTACCAAAAAACTCGAAGTCTTGTTGAGGTAGGTGCGTCTGAGGTGGGAGTGGGGGCAGTGCTGTCACAAAGGCAGGAATAATCAGCTCAGTTACATCCCTGTGCATATTTTTCTCGCAAACTTACTCTATCTGAAAGAAATTATGATGTAGGGAGTAGGGAATTGTTGGCCATAAAATTGGCCCTTGAAGAATGGAGACATTGGTTGGAAGGTGCCAAACACTTGTTTGTTGTTTTAACAGATCATAGGAATCTGGAATATCTTCAAAATGCCCGGAGATTAACAGCCCACCAAGCCAGGCGGTCTCTGTTTTGCAGGTTCTCAGCATCTGATCTTCCAGGAAGTAAGAACGTGAAAACGGACTCCCTGTCCCGCCAGTTTGAACCACCTCCCCACCGTCCAGAACCTGGATATTGTTAATTTATTTACTTGGGACAGTGCACATTAATCAACAACCTTACACTTTTGTACAGACTGTAAATGAGCCAGAGTATAGCATAGATGCTAATTTCCATCTGTAGTCCAAAACCGAACCTGCATGTTTTTTTAATGGTGGGGGAAACCGGAGCACCCGTAGGAAACCCACTGCAGACATTCCATTCCCTCGTTCCATGTTTCATTGCTAAAGCCTGTCCATTACATTCCCCTGCATCATCCAGTGACACGCCTTCCTCCTCCTCCTCCTGTTGGAGGAGAACCCGCCTATGCCATCACCGACATGGTGGATTCCAGAAGACTTCGGTCGGGCCTGGAATACCTGGTCGATTGGGAGGGGTTCGCCCAAGAAGAAAGGATGTGGGTTCCGGCCCGTAACGTGTTGGACCCGGGGTTGATTGGCGAGTTTCAGCGCAGCCACCCAGATTGCCCAGGTCCTAGGGCCCGAGGAAAACCTTTGTTACGGCCGGTTGGGGCGTCAGGAGCCGCCCGTCGATTGGGGGACTCTGTTAGGGTTCCTTATTCAGGTCAGGAATCCACATTTGATACTGGTATCTCATCTCTTCCCACCACACAAAAACACAGCACACATCACAGATCGCACTCACTAGATACCAGTACCTCACTCGCAAACACACATGAACGCAGCACGCACCACAGATTTCAATCACCAGAATACTGACACCTGCAGCCCATTGACACAGCAAATAATCAAGTCACTCACAGATCCTCATCGCGAGGTATTGTTTCATTTCGAACTACTGAGTGTTCCATGTACTATACATTCGATTGCCTGTGTATTGAACTGTTATTTTCTCTCTTACTCTCAAGATTTACCTCACATTTTTGTAATGTTGCCTGTGTCTGCCCGGGTTGACCATTACTGTCTGTGACCTTCGATTACTCTCCCGGATCCTAATCTTGTACCTCGGCCTGAGTCTTCTGTGTTATGACCACTGCTGCCTGACTACGCCTAGCCAAGTCCATTGTACCTCTCCCCTCTATTGGGATCCGGTTTATTCTGATTGTATTGAAATTACCAATTGTTTATAAAACACTGTATTCTACCTAACGGAGTCCAGTCGTTACAGTATTTTAGGGAATGGGTGGCAACCCAAGGTAAAGGAACACTCCACACCCATAAATAGCTCAAATCATGTTTCTGATTTGACAGTCACTAAAAACACCTTTTCAAATCATGCGCAAGAGCGAATGCATCTAGTCAAAATAGGTCCTGGAACAAATTGCAAGAATTCTGAGAGGTGCCATATCCTGTCATGTTTCTGACTTGACAGTCACTAAAAATACCTCAGCACATTTGATAATTCTCAACTCAGCCACTCTACTGTAAGTTTATGGCAGATAATACATTGATGTCACCGCAACATTGATTTAACTACAAACTGCAAGTTTTGAATCGAGTCAATCATTGACTTTAGTTGATTGGAGAATATAACTGGACAAATAAAGATCAAGAAGTCAACCAAATGCCTCCCGTGAATTTAGCTGTAGTTCAAAAGTGTTGCGGTGACATCACTATATTTTTTTTGGACACATACGTTGGACGATTTTGGAATTACTAAACACGTTGAGATGCTTTTAGTGACTGCCGTGTCAGAAACCTGACCGGCACAATGATTTCTAGCTCTAGGTGTCTGGAGTGTTAGCTTTTGTTTGGTAGGTTGGTGTCTCATGAGGTTGTTCTCTGCCAAGGCTAATGTCTGATGAGGTTTGTCACATGATTTCAAGGGCAGGAGCCACATCTAAAACAATATAAAACTATAGCCACTTTCCGACCAAGTAGTTATAGGAACGTAGTTATAGGAACAGTCCACTTCTAAACAGTTCTACTAACTACTCTCCCCAAAACCGGTTTTGCTATTTGCATTCGCACTGGTCAAGTGGCCATAGGAACTGGTAGGAGGGATAAGGGAGTGACGCAAGCACCGCAACAGGCTTTTATAGCGTCGTCACTAGACTTTAGTGTAGCGCAACATACAAACATTAAAAACTGTGAAATGTTGTAACACTGGGTGTATGATTGGAGATAATTGTGTAAATCATCTTATGTATGCGGATGATCTGGGCCCGGTTCCCCAAAACGTTCTTATCGCTAAGTATTTCTTAACCTAATTCCTATTAGGTTAAGAACTACTTAGCGATAAGAACGTTTTGGGGAACCGGGCACTGGTTGTTTTCAGCCCAAGTAGTGCTGGGTTCCTTCCGCGGCTTGCTGTTTGTTTGTTCAGATTACGAGGCTGAAACCGACATCCAATACAATTTTATAAAAAGAATGTTGTGTTGATAATGTCCTAATAACAGAGTTCGAACCGCAGCGTTTAAAAACTAGGCTGGAGTCATAGAAATTGAGTAGCTACTTAACACAGAAACACAAAAGACGAAGGCTCCAGCATAATATGTAGCATTATACTCAACAGACAAACGAAGCGACCGGCGTAATTTATTAGTTGGACCAATCAACGTGGACCTAGGAAAAGGGAAAATGGAAAGACCCTGCTCTGGAGTAGGAGCTAAAATGTTTATAGGAACGGCGGTGCAAGGAACTAAATAATCCTGCAATTTCTTCTATCGGAACACGAGAAAAAAAGGGTCGGAAAGCGGTTGATATACACAGCAAAAAGTGTATACTACAGCCCTCAAAGCCCGTATAGCACCCCTTCAAAAAATCCATGGGATCCTTTACCGCCAGGAGGGTGGGAAGGAGCTCTGCCCAGGAAATAGAGGGTGCACCGGGCCCGGAGGCAGAGGCAAACAGCCTGTCCTCTTCCTCCTTGTTGTTCTCGGACTGTGGTCTCATTGGTCCTCTTGGTAGGTCGGTCATTTTGTCACGTTAGTGTAGGTGAGATGAAGAGGGAGACTCAGGCAAGGCAGGTAGATGGTGATTGTATTTATTTACACTTACAATCCAGGAAGCTTTTGGGTACAGAGTAGTTGCAGGCGAACCAAACAGCAAGTGCACAACTAATATATTGTTTAGCTCACATGCTCTCAATCAGTGGCACGGACACTGGGGCTACTTTAACAATAAAGAGCGTACGCATATAAACTTAAACTGTCCACACTCTTTTCACAACATACCCTTACTTTGTCACAGCTCCTGGATCCAGATAGCAACCATCCGTAGCAGTATACACCAGCCGCGGTCGGTGGATCTTAATTGGGGAGGACGGGCTCGTATTACGCTCGGAACCGGAGTGAATGGAATGGTGCGCAACGAACAAAACCAATTGTTTTTTTGATTTGCACACATTCCATTC
>JACXGM010038555.1:0-10806 GCA_016801145.1 Umbra pygmaea
AAACAGATTCGTATCCGTAGACAGTGATTTGTATCCGTGGACAGCGATTTGCATCCGTAGACAGTGATTTGTATCCGTATACACTGATTTGTGGGTGTAATTATTAAGTTGTGTATGTGTAAATATTTTTTGAATACTTGCAACAAAGAAAGTTTGTACAGATACAAATTTTTAATTCTTGCAAGTATTTAATCACGCACTCACAGATTTTTTACATACAACTACGAAATGCAAAACCGTCGAGTGGATTGTGATTTACAGATGTACAAATCATATTATTAACCCACAAGACATTTGGCGGCAATTTGATACCATACATACACATACTAACAATTCTAAGATGTACACATACTTAGAAGAGGGAAAGAAAATAGGTGTTCATCCTCGTCATTGCATATTTTGTGATGATTGCAACATAAAATCTATACAAATGGTCAACACAAAAGTGTGAGTGGGTAAGCTAATGTACTTTGTCAGCTAGCCACTATACTTCAATGACTTGTTTCCAAAACATACAGCTTCTAATTTATATCCACCTCCAGTACATGTTAGCTGTGGTTCCTATTTGTCATTGCATATCTTGTTGTTAATGCGTCTGTAATATAATGAATTAGTTAACCAAAATGTAATGAATTAGTGAAATGGCTGTCATGGTTGTTGGAGAGCTAATGAGCAAGCTGGCTAGCTAGCTCATATCTTGTAATTATAAAATCTGAACCTACCAGCTACCACCTACCAGACTGCAAGGGAAGCTCGGCTTCCGCTAAAATGTCAAAGAATGAATAATCAAATATGATTTCCTTCTCATACATTCCTATTATGGCCAGCACTTTGATTCAGGGAGACTGATTCAATCCTGTTTAAAGCGGCTCAAGTCCTATACCCGTAACACAATGGGCCAAGGCCGTTTAAGCAGCCTAGCTCTTCTGGCAATTGAGAGGACACTGGTCAAGTCACTGGAAAAGACTCCTAGTTGGTACTACAGTGTCACATTTTTCAGAGTATTTTCTTGAAAAGGAATGTAGGGCAGAATATACCTATAAATGAATTGACAGTTTTTATGGTGTAGGCCGAAAATGAGCTTCCCCTCTTTGAAAGACCAGCAGTTGCCACTGGAACCTACTGAAGCAAAGAAAGGTCATAGCTCCCAGACAATTTCTTGACCGGTTGTAAACCATGGGCTTCTGGCCGTATTTGTCACAGATGAGATGGTTTTTAAAAAGCTAGTTGGCTAGCTAATATATACAGTGGGCTCTAAAATTACTGCCACCCCTGACTGGCAAAGAACAAACAATACTGTAAAAAATATCAACAATACAATTATAAAGTAAAACTCAAAATATGAACATGTGAGAAATACTGTACTTTATTAGTGTGTCAGTGGAACCAACCAAAATCATCCATTGATTAAATAAACAATCAATAATAATAATACCTTAATATGTACTCTCGGATGTTCTCGGGTGCATTGGCAAGCAGACCATTGTATAAGACATAAAATATCTATGGTAAAATTTGTAAATACTATATTAGAAAACTGATTTACTGTGGAATTTATCTATAAGGTGAACAGGTTCTGTTTGTGTTGGCAGTCATATATCCAAAAGTTCCTACATATTTGTTCATGTCTATCCAACACTGTGGCACTGATACAGCTTCTATAATAATAATGGGCATTTAAATGCCACTGCTTCCAACAAATGTAGCCAAGGCAAATCTGAGTCTGCATTACACTCTGAGTTAATCAGCAAACACAGGGGGACAGCAAAATAATATGCTAGTAGTATTCTCATCAGTTTACAATGAAAATATGGAACAAAACTATTCCACGTTAAATTATTGAATTTCTACATAGATATCCAGTCTAAACACTACAACAGTGTATTCTCTATGACTTCTTGAAGGCTGACATTTGACTGTGTTTATAACTAATATAAGCAGGCCTCATGGGTCACATCAAACAAAAATAATAGATAAGCCTTATGTCTATCACAGGTAAACAATAAAATAAATCATTCACAGCAGGACAGCAGAACTCCAACTGATAAAACATCTCACTTCCCTTGCTGTAAACAATTTAATCATGCATCATTTTTGGATTATAACAAAAACAGCAGACAGTGAAAAAGACAGTGTAATGTTTTTTCAGATGCATTTGTTTGAACAAGTGCCTATGTGAGAGATACATATGGTCCTACATTATCTTTTTAATGGAGCCAAGTTTTGTTCTGGCTCAAGCCAGTGCATTTCCTTGTCCCTTTCTACCAAGCTGTTCATGAATGATACAAAGTCTGTAAGATGGATGTCGGTCTCATAAAAATGGCATTGATCATAATAACCATCTTCATCGCAGGGATTCATTTGTGTTCATTATAAAGATTGGGCCTAATCTTTTCTCCAAATTTCATGCCATTTCCAGATGACTTATCTCAATCTTGTTGATTGATCTACAGTAAAGTACAAATAACATGCTCCAGGTCACGTCAATCCATCTCAGCCTTTGGCATATAAACCTAAGCAAGGCCAGTGTGAACCATTGCTCACCACTAATGGTTGGTCTCCTAGACCTGGGTCTGGCTCTTGCCAGGCTGACTCATAAATCTTATCAGCCTGTATTATTTAAGGCCCAGGGACACAAACAAACATGTTTTTTATATCTAGCTAGAGGGCCACTGCTCTCTACCTACAGTGTTGACTATGTTTGTCTTCATCTATTGTACTGTTTTCTGGTAGGGAGTGAAATGTGTGTCTGCCCCTTGTTTCCTCCTTTGCCTAAAGGCATCACTTTGTTCATGCTTAAACATGAAACACAAACTTCCTGTCTTAGTACCTTCTTGCAATTAAAGCTGTATGCATTGCTTTTAAAATTAACAAAATGTGTTTCCATTCGGTATAATTAGAAGTGTTTAGAAATGTATTCACATGCATTCACATTCACTTATTCATTCACATAGTAATACATATCTTCATATGCACTTGAGATAAAACAAAGAACAGAGAAGTGATCATGCATGTGAACTGGTCCCCAAAGAAGCTATCTAAAGCTTATACTCAGGGGCCATGACAATCAAAATATTAAAAAATAAAAATGAAAAAAGAATGTGTGGCCAACATGTAAAACATTTCTTACATAACATTCAACAACACATAGTAGGGAATCCCATTTAACAAGAAAAATTTTGTTTAACAATTTACCTTGAGATTGTAAGAGTATGTAACGTCCAGCCCATGGAGGGCCGGGTATGGCCTCCTTTATGTGTCCTTAGTGTCTCCTGTGTTGTCTCCCGTGTTTATTCAGTTTCTCCCCTAAGTATTGTGTTGTGTTTTGGTTCCCCCTTGTGTTTGTTTTTCATGTATTGCTTATGTTCTTGGGTACTTTAGTTATGTCATTGTTTACGCCTTTGTCTGGTCACATGCTTCCTTTAACCTATAGATCACTGTCTAGTTAATTTCCTTACCCAGGTGTTTCCCATTTTCTTCATTAGTTGTTTAGTATTTTACCCTCATGTTTCCTTGTCCACCTTGTCCGTCAATGTCCCCGTTACATGTCCTCCGTTACTGGTTTGTGCTTCATTCAGATTATCTTCAGTTCAGTTTTCATCCAAGCCGTTCAAGATCCATGGAAGCAGATGTCTAAGCTTAAAGAACAGACCAGAATATTTTGATAGCTTTTTGACAAGATATTCAATATGGTGTTTAAAGTTTAGGTGATCATCTATAAATACACCCAAAAATGTAGTCATCTTCACTCTCTTTAGTTCCTCTCCCTTTGTATTAATCTGAAAATTTAGATCATCGAAATTAAGTTGTTTTTTGTTTGGACAAAATATTATGTAGTTTGTTTTGCTGGTGTTTATAGATAATTTGTTTACTTTGAACCAGCTATCCACATTCCGAAGCGCTTTGTTAAGTAGTTGTTGCAGTTCAAGTTCATTTTTGTGTGATATAAACAAGTTAGTGTCATCTGCAAAGATTACTTTATGAAACGTCTTTGAGGAATTTTCCAGATCATTAATGTAAATAATAAAGAGGAGAGGACCTAATATGGATCCTTGTGGAACACCAAGTTATTATTGGTGTTCCACAAGGATCAAATTGCAAATTATTTTTGCAATTTTTGTCATTTTGGGAAAAGTTCCTGTGAGCAGTGAGAGATTAATACTATGTGTAAGTGGTTCAATTGTTTCTTTGGCAATACTTTTTAATATTTTACTGCTAATTTCATCTTCTCCAGCAGAATTAGAGCTCTTCAAGGACATTATGATATTATACAATTCAATGGCGTCAGTAGGCTTTAGGAAAAAAGAGTTTGGATAATTGCCTGACAAATATTGTTGGTAAGAGACACTGTGTGGTTGAGTAATATTTTTTGAGAGATTTGCCCCTATAGATACAAACTAATTATTAAATTCATTTGCAAGATCAGTATTATTTGTTGTATCTGGGAGCACAGTATCTTTATGGTTCCTATTCAAAACATTATTCAGCACTTTTCATGATTTCTTGGAGTCACCCTGCGAAGTTTTTATAAGTTCAGAATAGTGACTATATTTGCTTTTCCTGATTATATATACCAATTTATTCTTGTAGACATTACCTTTAGTTTTATTCTCTATATTTGGATTATTAACATATGTATGGTAAAGTTTATTCTTTTGTTTAATGGAGTTAAATATTGCCCTTATTAGCCAGAATTTATGTTCTGCCCTTCTGCGTGTAACAGTTTTTGTAGGAATGGAGCAGCGAATAGAGTGTTATTTCATTTACCAAGAAATCATATGCAGTGTCAGGATCGCAGCAACAATAAACAGTGTTCCATGCTTTAGCCTGCAGACTTGCCTTAAGTTGATCCATTGTTCGACCGTTTACTACTTTAATTTTAATCGGGTGACAACCTCAGAGCAGTTCCTTTTAGTCATGACATTGAACTCTAAACATTGTTTCCTTTAAAAACGATTTGGTATTAGAATGGTATTATTCTTTTTGGTTTCTAGTCATCAAAATTCAAGAATTGATATTAAGCCATCCGGAAATTAGCTCAGTACCAAAACAGACAAAGACTGAGAACTACGGTATGCCTCTTTTATGATTAAAATGAGGGTTATGGGATACAGAAAGATGGTGAATAAAAAAATACCAGAGGGTAAAATGTGTTTGACCTTTCAAGCATCTCATAATGAGCCATACGTATGGAGCCCCTGTGGATTGCAGCACTTGGCCTTAAAGCCCTGCTGAGTATTTCTCTCTATCGACAGAGTTGTGCTTGGTTTGCTTTTCTGTCACAGCAATCACACACAGCCCTGATTTCGAGTCTGGAGGCATTGTTAAAACAGGACTCAGGTAGGAAAAAATGCTCTAATTCATTATTTTGTTTTGAGCGAAACAGTGATTAGGCTGGTCACAGATCAAAGCGCCAAATGACAGAAATAGAAATAGTGTGGCCTCAGGCTTCCCAGTGTGATTAAAACCATTAGAAAGTAAGCTTACATCCTGGCCTTTAATATATTTTTTCTTTCCATGTGGGGTTCTCCATTTGCCAAACTGACAAGGATCACAAAGTTGGCATTCATCCTTAATAGAAAATTCCTAAAAAGTAAACAAATTTAAATAATCCAGCCTTCCTAAATGACAATGAATTGATTAATACAGTGCATCCACAACTCTTCACATTAGTTTCTTGTTGTTGTTGTTGTTGTTTACCACTGCCTTTGTGTAATATAGTAGCTTTACTGGTTATCTGGGCTTTGCTCCACCCACATAAAAAATAAAAGTTTACAATAGAATGTCATAATACTTTATTTAATGTCTTAAAAGGCAAACCATACAGGTTTTTTTAAGATGGGTGGCTATCCCTGGTTTAACTGTGTGTCAGGGTCATGCTTCTTGGAAATTGACTTCAGTTATGTAGTCCAGTCACAAAAGCAAAAATCAAGTCAAGTGTACGTCATCACCAAATGAAGGATTGGTTCCATTTGCTCTATGAATTTCCTATGCTTCCCATCGATGCACATTAAAGGAAAAATACTGATCAGCCTGAAACTTTCCAAAAAAGCACTAATTATCTACTATTAAATCAATCTACATGAGTGTTGCTGACACCCAACAGGCAAATGTATTCACTTCTGCAGAGGCACACTTACTCAATTAAAAATGTCATATTGATTAAAGCTGTCAAATACAAATTGAAGGGGGAAAACATGTTACATCAATCCCTGCTTTAGCTGCTTATCTGTCCGTTAAGGTATTGGCTTTCTAATTTGGTGCTCTGCAGTGTCCATGTAAGGGGCGACCACAAGCTATGTGAGTGGATAGGGTATTGTTTGATTTACAGGGGGCATATTGATATGGGAACCTTAATTAAGATGATTCTCTACACAGCGGCTGCGGGGTGGGGGACTGCACTTTTAGGAAATTAAAAAGACAAGGAAAGGTGGTTGCCATGTAGAGGAATTACAAATGGGATTCCCGGAAAGGTGAAGTGAAGTTCAATGCTGTTACGTTGGTTACGAGCTTCTGCTTTGAGCAGCTGTTCAGATATTATGATTGCAGAAATGGGGGCTCTGGAATATATTGTTAATGGTCCCAGTGAAGGCTAGCTAATCAGTTAAATGCTACCAGTATAGAGAAAGCTGCCCTAATGTGTGAGTGAGAAAGATATGTTAGCGTCCCAAAAGTGTGCATGGAGATATGTTTGATAAATAACTTCCAATATTTCTACAATTAATATATTTCTTCATTGTGACCTCTTCGGGGTTGTGTGTACTACTAATCAAAGTAGAGATTTGTGTACTACAAATCAATTACAGTATGGGTTTTGCATGTTTCCGACAGTCAGAAATGAAGAGTGATTCGTTATTGAAGATTGTATAGTCTTAAAGCTGCAAATGGGATTTGCAATTCCAATTTGGTAAAAAATAATATAAGTCATTTAATTGACATGGTCAATTTATTATTAAACTGAGACATTTAAAAATGAAATAATTATGCTTTCATTAACAATGATTTATCATCTTTGCCGTGTTATTTTCTTCTGGTGATACAGTAGCTTTCATTAAAAAGGAAACCAATTTGCAATTGAAGAATGACAATGCCTTTTCATACAGTAGGTGGTTTAAGCCATAAATATATTGCAATGCTATTTTTGACATTTAAATTTTAAATTCTGTGTAAATCTGTCGCTGGGTGGGTAGAGTGTAATGATTTGGTAGATTGTTAATACCTGAGCACAGGTTTATTAGAAAAACCACTAGAATAAGCAATCATACACTGAAAATAAACAGCAATAACTACATAGGACTTCGACAAATCCTCAAAAAAGAAAAGCCAGGAACAAAAACCAACTGGCTGACTAGTAGTATAGGACGTAAAAATCCCACAGCAACAACAACTCCCAGAAAACTCTAGGGCAAGGATCTTCCTCTGTCTTTTACAATGGAGACCATTCTCATTCAGACAGAGACGGATGGTGTAACTTGAAACCGTTGCACCTTGAGCTTGCAGGTTGGCTTAAATTTCTTTTGAAGATTCCAAAAATCCTTCTCTTCATTCTTGGGTAAATTTTCCTCTTGCAGCCACATCCAATGATCCCATAGGCCTTAAACTTCTTAATAATAATGGCAACAGTGCTCACATCAAGCTCTTTAGAGATGGTCTTGTAGCCTTTACTTTGACCATGCTTGGCAACTACATTCTCCTCAGACAACTCTCTGGTTTTCCTTCTCTTTTCCATGTTAATTGTGATACACACAGTACACAAACAGCAGATTGAGAACTTTTCTCAATTTAAACTGGCTGAATGAGTGCGTATAATACAGTTATTTCAGAGAACTTCTCAAGTATTGATAATATTGTCAAGGCCATTTTCAAATGTCTCTATATAGAATAAGCAAGTATTCCGTTCTTTTCACAGCTTTTTTGTTTTGTTCCTCTGCAAACCAAAGACAAAGATGTATGGATGACAGAAACTCTTATTTCAACACTTTTCAAAGAAAACATTGGATTATTTGAATTGAATGCAAGGATAATATATAAACAATCTTTGCCACGCCTATATGTCCTCACAAAGATAGTAAACCCAATGATAGAAATCCAAATGCTTGTGCGTGTGTGTGCATGTGTGTGTGCATGTGTGTGTGCACATGTGTTCCTTTGCATACTTGTGTCAGTAGAAAAATATAATGAAATTACACTAATTACTACAGTATAGTTTGATTAAGCTATAAAGCTATACTGATTTTAGTGCTGGGTATTTAGCAACCTTTCACAAATTTCTAAATGCATCATGGGACCCATTGATCACCAGCACCTTTGATAAGAATCTTTTGAAGTCCTAGTCTCACTTCAAAACACCATTAGCATGGTGACTCTAAACAGAGTTATTTGGGTTTGCAACTAAATAATAATCAGCAAATTGTATGAGATCTGATATCAGCATTCAAATCTCACTAGGGAGTGTTAATTCAGCATTTCCCAGCAGACTATGATCCAATTTAACGCAGTTGTATGTTTCCAGTAGCCTTATTTGTTTCTATTGAGAACTGGGTTTGATCTAATACTTCCTGGCCTCCGTTCTCAATGACATTTCAGTCTATATTGTTCACATTCTGTTAATTTCAGTGCAGAATCTGTTACCCTGGGTACTTATCATGGGTCACATTTCACCATTCAATTACCTTCAAACTTTTCATGCTGCAATGATGAAGGAAACAATCAAAGATCACTTTCATCTGGCCTAAAGTGACTCCCCCCACCTCCCAAAATAATCTTCAAACTAGCCCTCATTACGGTTCTGGAGCTACTTTGCATAATTCTCCATACAAAAGTGCCCAGAAAGCAATTAAAGTATAGAGCTCTGAGAATGCGACAGGTTTGATACGGTGGCCATGTTTCACATGTAATCTGTCTCTCTGTTTCCAGTCTCTGTGCTGTTTCTCTTTTGCTCTCTCTCCATCTGGTTCTCTCATTCTCCCAGGGTCCTTCTGTCTATCTCTCTCTGTATTTCTGTGCTCTGTGTAGTACAGTCCAGTATACAGCCCTGTATATTAACCACATCAATCCATTAGTTCTGCAACAATTTAACCATGATTCTCCTTTCAACACAGGTAAAGCATATAACGTAAGCCTCCTGTATAGCCTATAGCTTGTGCATATTACAGGTAATTTCAGAGCCCATTTCAGAGTGAATCACTGAATGATTTGCTGCTACCTCCTATTCAGGTATTGCTCAAAGCAAATAAATTATCCAGACAACTAAAAATGCCTATTCTACTTTAGTCTATTCAGTTATCAACAAAAGAGGAACTGAAATTAAGCAAGGCTGGCTAATGCTGCCTACATTTATTACAAAGACGAATGTGTCTGCCCCATATAATGTCACTGTTGCTATCAGCAAAACTTGTGGCATAGTTGTACAATCAAAATGAACAATCCACATTTTATTAAATATTCCACTGATATACTTTATCCGTGCATAATATTTTCAAGTGGCAAACACACATGAATGGGCTTAGCTAACAGAATAATGAGATGTCAGGCGACTAACTACAACATAGCACTGAGAGTGAAAAAGACATCTAACAATGAAACGGTGAAAAAGAAAAATAATAGCTAGAACGCCATCAACTAGCCATCAGTTTCCTCATTAGAAATGGACTGTGGGGGAAAGATTGTATGAATAACAGGCCAGTGAAGCATTTTAAAACAAAGAGAGGATGATTTAAGTTACCAAGATCTACAGAAATCCATAGTTATCGTAAGAACTGTAACATAGGTTATCTAGCTAAATATTGTTATTTTTATTTGTCCCCTTTAGGAAATTAACAAAAAAAACAGTAATGTAATCTCTCAGTAATTTAATATATGTCGTCTTCACGAAGTGCACCAAAATAAAGCATTGTTTTCTTAGGCAGGTGGTGTGTCTTACAGGAGAAATGTGAGTTTAGTGCCAATAACAGGGAGTAGAACTAGCTACCTCTTGTCTGGCCCACTGCTCTTGACCATACAGTGACTTAGCAGAATGAGGAGTTTAATAAATGCACTCTACAGTACATGAGGTTTCTGCTGTTTAATAAATTACACTGTCTGAGTGGTTGATACCTACACACAACTAGCTTACTCTGGTGGGCACACAGGACAATGGGATGCTTAACCAGGCTGTGGGCATTAGAGAGCTAACCTTTAGCAGAGTGCATTCTGGAAGTTGGTGGCGAACACTATACTCTTTAATTACATTCCAGGTAGGGATGTTCATATTGACCGTTTAACAGTTAACCAAAAGTAAAACATTTGACCGATTAATACTATCAGTTAAACGGTTAAGAAGTTTTTTAAAATGTTTTACGTATATATAGCCTATATTAGTTAAATCACGTGGCGCGATTACACGCGCAACCAGTGCCTGACGCTTCGTTTTGAAAGGTTTGGAGATATACAGGTCCTTCTCAAGAAATTAGCATGTTGTGATAAAGTTCATTATTTTCCATAATGTAATGATAAAAATTAAACTTTCATATATTTTAGATTCATTGCACACCAACTGAAATATTTCAGGTAATTTATTGTTTTAATACTGATGATTTTGGCATACAGCTCATGAAAACCCAAAATTCATCTCAAAGAATTAGCATATTTCATCTGACCAATAAAAGAAGTGTTTGTAATACAAAAAAAAAGAAAAAGTCAACCTTCAAATAATTATGTTCAGTTATGCACTCAATACTTGGTCGGGAATCCTTTTGCAGAAATGACTGCTTCAATGCGGCGTGGCATGGAGGCAATCAGCCTGTGGCACTGCTGAGGTGTGATGGA
>JACXGM010038557.1:0-10829 GCA_016801145.1 Umbra pygmaea
TGATATAAAAACTACACATTCTCTATAGTACTGATATAAAAACTACACATTCTCTATAGTACTGATATAAAAACTACACATTCTCTATAGTACTGATATAAAAACTACACATTCTCTATAGTACTGATATAAAAACTACACATTCTCTATAGTACTGATATAAAAACTACACATTCTCTATAGTACTGATATAAAAACTGCACATTCTCTATAGTACTGATATAAAAACTACACATTCTCAGCTATCTGGTTTGACTCTGAAAATAGCAACAGACTATATTGGATAGCTTTCATTGCCTAGCCAATAGCCAAACAATGGCATTGTACTAAAAAGCAGACTTGATTGATTACATAGGCTACCAATTACATTATATCAAATACAATTGCGTTGCAAGGGCAAACATGCCTGTGTGCAAAGATGCATTTTGAAAAAGCGCGCTCGGCTTTAATATTTGTTCTCTTGGTGTGAGTTTCTTCCCTGTCATGCCTTGAGTTTCTTCTCTACTGACTTTATCTTCTTAAATTAGCATCACATGCTCGCGGCTAGTGCTTTTGTGCGCTCGCAGCTGGTCCTCTGCGGCACTTGAGTTGAATTTCTTCTCGCTCGATTTCAGTTTCTTCTCTCAGGACTTGCATTTTTCTTCTCGTGGTTCATCTGTGCGTGCACAAGTTTTGATACTGAATTGACGCCACACAGGTCGAGCAAAGTTTTTGGTCGTCTTGCATGAACTGCACATTTGAGATCTCCGCAGAGTGGCTTGGTGATACTAAGGTCAGGAGACTTCGATGGACACTCTTGGACAAGGACCTTTTTCTGCTGTAACCACTGGAGGGTCAACTTGACCTTGTGCTTAGGGTCATTGTCCTATACGCAGCTTTTGTGCAGAGAAATGCAAACTGTTTGCTAGTATTGTCCAATAACATGCTGCATTCATCTTGCCATCAATTTTCACAAGGTTCCGAGTGGATATTAGCCTGGTTGACACCAGACCCTTCTCAGTTGTAACTGAGAGTGATTCTGGGCAAGGTTCATTCACAGCCCATTTCCAATCTTGCCGAATCGAGTCAGCAAGACCGCAAATCTTTTTTTAGATATGAAGGCTTTGAGTGTTGTTCTTTGCTCGGTTTTTAACAAAAAGGAAATGTTCAAATCGCTTAAAACAGACGCAATAGCTGATTCGAACAAGTGATATTGCGGCTGTTCCATTGCAGCAGTAATTGTTGTAATTGTCTGCTTCAACCAATGACAATATAAAGCTGCACTATCGTCATTGTGTAAAGCCCACCTCAATGGTTGTGATTAGTGCCTTGATTTGGAAAAATTGGAAATGGGCTTGAATGGGCTCTTGACCAGACTGACTTGCAGAGCAAATTTAAATTTGCCGGTAGTCCATCAGGGTTCTCCCAAGTGAATGTGTTATTGTTTTCACTATAGGCCTTGTTGACACCTCTCTAAACAAAGCACTTATTGTTGTGACCATAAAGCTCTATTTTAATCTCGTCACTCCAAATTACTGCGTGCCAGAAGCTGTGAGGCGTGTCAAGGTGTTGTTGGGCATATTGTAACCTTTTCTGTGGCACTGGTGCAGTGAAGGCTTCTTTCTGGCAACTCGACCATGCAGCTAATTTTTGTTCAAGTATTGTCATATTGTGCTCCTTGAAACAACCACACCCTCTTTTTCCAGAGCAGTTTGTATGTCTCCCGAGGTTACCTGTGGGTTTTTCTTTGTATTCCGAACCATTCTTCTGTCAGTTTTGGCTGAAATCTTTCTTGGTCTACTTGACCTTGGCTTGGTATCAGGATTTCCCTGAATCTTCCACTTCTTAATTAGTGATTGAACAGTACTCACTGGCAGTTGCAAGGCTTTAGATATCTTTTTATATCATTTTCCAACTTCATGCAGTTCCGGTATCTTATTATGCAGGTCTTTTGACATTTCTTTTCTGGTCCCAATGGCTCATTATCTAGCCTGCTCAGTGCATCCACGTGAGAGCTAACAAACTCATTGACTATTTCTACACAGACACTAATTGCAATTTAAAATGCCACAGGTGTGGGAAATTACACTTTAATTGCCATTTTAATCTATTTGTGTCACTTTGTGTGTCTGTAACAAGGTAAAATATTCAAGGGTATGTAAAATTTAATCAGGGCCATATGGGTGATTTCTGTTATCAGTATGGTTTACAAAGATGCCAAACAACTGTGTGAGAATAAATAACTTCATAAGATCTCTGTCCTTACATAACAGTGAGATTGTCAAAATCAATGCTGAAATTTCAAATTTCTCCATATCGCCGCATTGCTATAAGTGAATGGAAATGTCTTGAACTGAAGTTAAAACATGACAGCATGTTGACCGTAGTGGCTGGATCCATGCTGAAATAGATGAGAAAAAACAAATCCCCCTCCAGCACAGTGTGGCCTGCCCCCTTAACTGCCTGCTGCATTTGGAAAGCATAGCTACACAGAGCACTTGACAATGTCATCAATCTGAAGGTCCTATGTAGAGTGAGCCTGGCTGCAGTTGAATCCAATTTTGGGTGGAATTGTTCAATTCCCACAAAATTCATCTGTTCATTTATCTGTTCCCATGTTTCTAACAGCAAGCTGCAGGCTGGAGATACTATACAAAACAGAACCCATCTCGCTCTCATAGGCTGGTAGACAGACAGGGTGGTCGACAGACAGGGTGGTAAGACAGACAGGGTGGTAAGACAGACAGGGTGGTAAGACAGAGAGGGTGGTAAGACAGACAAAGTGGTAAGACAGACAGGGTGGTAAGACAGGCAGAGTGGCAGACAGACAGGGTGGTAGACAGACAGGGTGGTAGACAGACAGGGTGGTAAGACAGACAGGGTGGTAGACAGACAGGATTGATAGACAGACAGTAGGGCTGCTGGATTATGGAAAAATTCATAATCACGATTATTTTAGTCAATATTGAAATCACGATTATTTAAAACGATAATTTTTTTAATTTGAAAAACAGTGAAACAGTTCTGATGCCGGGAGCAACAGATGTAAGGCGTCCTTATAGTTCGTTTGATCGTTTGGATTTGACTAAACAGCAATGTCTTTCAATAAATTAACACTTCTAAAAGTATCTTATTTTCTTTTTTGCCTGCAGGTTTTTTTATGTGCGCACGATAGACTGTGCTTAACTAAGTCTGCTGTAGAATCGCAAACAGCAGTTCAAACAAACTACTGAATAGATGTAACTCCACGAAGCCTGCTCTCCAGTCGGTAGAATAATTGTTCAAAAGTAATACATGGCTCTACACTACACCTGTGCTAATGGGACACAGAACGAGAACGTGAACTGCTCAATGATAGTGGTGGGTCGTTATTTTCGTTGCTTTGAGGTAGCTACTGAGAAATGCGCAATCGAATATTGAAGAAATATATTTCAGAAAACAACACTGCAAGGAAAAAAATAAAATATTCTAAACAAGACTCACAAAAATACAAAGCTAAGCTAACTAACAAAAAAATTAGGCCTACCTGTGTTGCTGTGAGGTAAACTCATGGAGCTGCCGCAATCACCTGCTATTGCTGTAATATATAAAATACTTTAGACCATAGATCAGTACTCTGCCTTTGTCCCCTCATCAGCCACTTCTGCACAGCATTTCTCATATAAAGCACACAGAGCAACTCTGGTAAAATGGTGGTGAGATGGCAAATTATAACGCTTGTCCAAAGTATGCAACAACATTCTAAAGCTGTCGTTCTCAACTGTGCTAATGGGGCACACATATTTGGCTAAAACATATGCAACGGCATACTGTTAATTTTTTGTGCCTCCGCGCTCAATGGAAATGGAGTGACACTGTAAACTGCGTGTTTAGTAGACGAGTGAGTTTAGCTTTCGGGAGGGACAAAAGTGCGCTTGTGCATGTTAAATGCAATGTACAAAATAATTGTTTTTTTCTCATTTACATTGTTTTTGTGATCGTTAGGACCTGAAATTGAAATTGCGATCAAAATCCGATTGATTGCACAGCCCTAACAGACAGGGTGGGTACAAGAGAACTAGTAGAAGGACCATCCCTGTGAAATATCCCTCAAACATGACTGATGAACCAGGTATCACCAACATCACAGTGTATCCTTCTGAACTAGATGGATGTTAGTGGCATCACAAATGCACAGTGTATCCTTCTGAACTAGATGGATGTTAGAGGCATCACAGATGCACAGTGTATCCTTTACAGCTAGATGGATGTTAGTGGCATCACAAATGCACAGTGTATCCTTCACAGCTAGATGGATGTTAGTGGCATCACAGATGCACAGTGTATCTTCACAGCTAGATGGATGTTAGTGGCATCACAGATGCACAGTGTATAATCACAGCTAGATGGATGTTAATGGCATCACAGATGCACAGTGTATAATCACAGCTAGATGGATGTTAATGGCATCACAAATGCACAGTGTATCCGTCACAGCTGGATGGATGTTAGTGGCATCACAGATGCACAGTGTATCCTTCACAGCTAGATGGATGTCAGAGGCATCACAGAAGTATCAAAGCGTATCTTGTCTGCTAAATTGATGTTAGTGGCATCACAGTAGCATCATAGCATATACTTCACAGCTAGATGTTGTCAGTGGCATCACAGAAGTATTACAGTGTATCTTTCACAACTAGATGGATGTCAGTGGCATCACATCGTATCTTTCACAGCTACGGTGAGGGAAAAAGATATCTGATCCCCTGCTGTATTTGTAGGTTTGCCCACTGACAAAGAAATGATCAGTCTATAATTTCAATGGTAGGTTTACTTGAACAGTGAGAGACAGAATCAAAAATCCAGAAAAACGCATGTCAAACAAGTTATTAATTGATTTGCATTACAATGAGTGAAATAAGTATTTGATCCCCTCTCAATCAACAAGATTTCTGGCTCCCAGGTGACTTTATACAGGGAATGAGCTGAGATTATGAGCACTCCCTTAAAAGCACATGTACAGGCCCATGTGAAGTTTGCCAACGAACATCTGAATGACACAGAGGAAAACTGGGTGAAAGTGTTGTGGTCAGATGAGACCAAAATCAAGCTCTTTGGCATCAACTCAACTCACATGTTTGGAGGAGGAGGAATGCTGCCTATGACCCCAAGAACACCATCCCCACCGTCAAACATGGAGGTGGAAACATTATGCTAGGGCGGTCCCCGACTAAGAATTTCTTTGGTCGACCAAGACTCGACTGATTTCTCTTTATAATCGACTAATCTAAATTTTGAAATGTTATGTTTCCTTCAAAATTGTCACATTCAGTGTTTTTAATGAAACCAATTTGTTTGATGCTTTACAGTACTGTTGGAAGAAGTAATTAGAAACAAATACACTAGTAAAAAGTGTGATTGACAAGGCAAAAATAAATCTGATTTGACTCAATGTACTGTAGCATGCTAGCATTTCCAGATTCAGCCGCTATAAAATTATTCCTAATATTAAGCCTCAGGTGTCACCTGTTGTTGCTGAATGCAAATATAATTACAACTAACTAGTTGTATGTAACTGATACGTAATATCCATGTAATACAAATAAAAAATGTTGTTTAACATACAAATAAGCAGAGCGAGTCAATTAAATGGCGCGTGTTGGAGCCTTTTTCAGAACCACAGACGACATTCACCTTGGGAAAATGTGCCTGTATACCTTGCAGACGAATGGGTAACTGTCTTCAACGGATATTCGATATGATATAATGTAATTCGATGTGATATCTTTACCCTAGATTCATCCAATCGTGAACTTAAATGTAGGGAATAAACCTGTTTGGCTTTATCTCTGGTTGTAACAATAATGTCTATTTTTGTGCTAAGATCATTCAAACTTTGGCAAGCACAGCCAATTTTTTTGTTGTTATTCTGGGCCCTATTTTAACGATCTAAGCGCATGGCGTGAAGCACATGGCGCAAGTGCGCTTTGGGCGTGTCCAAATCCACTTTCGCTAGTTTGACAGCAGATAAAATGTTCCATGCGCCGGGCTAAAAGGGTTGTACTAATTGTCGTCATTAATTCATGGGTGTGTTTTGGGCGTAACATGGAATAAACCAATCAGAGATTCATCTCCCATTCCCTTTAAGAGCCAGGCACGTTAGTATCTTTCGAGCATTGCTATTATGACGGCGGATTTGCACCGTAATATTTTTATTTGTAATCTTTTGCATGTTCGGGTGCCTAGTTCATTTGACTAATTTGCTGTTAAAATAACTATGACGTGCTGCGCCATTGACTTTAGACCAAGTTTTTGTTGGTCAATGGCGCGAACACCTTCCGATGCCTCAAGATAGAAATACACCCAGAATTATCCTGAACACGACTCCCTGTTAGACCAGCACTCCCATGGGCGCAAATATGGGCACAGGTGCATTTGCTATTAACAACTGAGGTGCCTGAAGGGAAATTGACAACTGCGTCGGTCTTAAACTAGCAAAGACACTTGCGTTCAGACTTTGCGCTGCGTTGAGCCGGGTGCAAGATAGGGCCCTCTGTCTCTCACTGTTCAAATAAACCTACTATTGCAAATATAGACGGATCATTTCTTTGTCAGTGGGCAAACGTATGAACTCAGCAGGGGATCAAATATTTTTTTCCCTCACTGTAAATTGTTGTTAGTGTCATCTCAGAAGTATCAAAGTGTATCCTTCACAGCTAAATGGAAGGTAGTGTCATCTCAGAAGTATCAGAGTGTAACGAATCAGACCAGGACAAGGCTTCCAAAATAATACAGTTTTATTCAAATATAAATATAACTGCAGAAGGGCAAATCCGTAATTAGGGAAGACCAAGGTCAGGCAGAGGTGTTGGTACACAATGCAGGTAGAGGTTGGTACACTGGAGAAATATCACAGGCAAAGGCAGAAAAGAGGATAATCCAAGAACAGGGTAATCGAAAAGCAAAATAAACAAGGTCAGGCCGATAATCAAGGTTAGAATAAAGCGCCCAGTATGTAGGATTACTCACAAACAATAACCTCACGATGAGTAAATGAACAGCTAAATGGATCTTAGTGGCATTACAGCAGCATCACAACGTATCCTTCACAACTAGATTGATGTTAGTGGAATCTCATAAGCATCACAGTGTTTCTTTCACAGCTAGATTGATGTTAGTGGCATCAAAGCAGCTTCACAGCCTATCTTTCACAGGTAGATGTTATGACCATAGGGAAAACATCACAGATAGATAATATTGGCATCAGAAAAACCTCACTATAAAAACAGTTAGTGTCCTTCCTACTGTGATCTGGTCAGGTAATATTTAAGAATAGGTTTTATAAAGGCATTTTCCCATCAGCATTCACAAAGTGCTTATACAAGCAATGCATAAAATTTTTACATATTGCATGCCATGGTAATGAAATATTATGTGAAAGATAATTCACTGACAGTCCCATACAAATCAGCATTTTTCTTTCAGTGTATGTGTGATATTTTAAGTGACAAACCCAAACAAACTTTCAATACCAATCCATTAAAGCCATGTCTAGTAATGCAACTGTAGATGCGGCAACCATGATGAAAAGTTATATAAAAAGTACATTAAAAAATATTGAAAAAATACTGTGAAAGGAACTGAAAAACTTCCAACTCAGATCAGTTTAAATAATGTATTGCAGACCCAGAAGCTGAGGAACACTACAGGACTAAATACTAGGCCAACGGACCAGTGAACTCTCTAATTAACAGCCTGATTCATGCCCTTTATTGCCATCAGAACCACCGCAGAGTGACTCACAGATCTATTAAATGTATTAATTATATAAAATATGAAATGTATTAATTATATATGTCAGCTCCTTCCTGTCTACACAAGTATCTACCTCTCTACGTTCCGTTTCAACATCTTTGCTAATTAAGTCACATGGCTTCTTCGGTAATCTGTATGGATATCTTTATTTGAAATATCTCTATTTCAGTCCGCCTGCATGGCTCCTAATCTCCAGGTAAGTACCACAGTGTGATAAGAGATAACAGAGGGTGTGCGTCTGTACGTTTATGCAGGATATGTATAGGTGCATTTACAACAAGGATTAAAAGATATGCTTTGATATTCCAATAAGCAATAGGAGCCATCTACTGGCACACTCTCACCCCTGTGTCTCTGCACCCCTGTGTCTCCTCACCCCTGTGTCTCCTCACCCCTGTGTCTCCTCACCCCTGTGTCTCCTCACCCCTGTGTCTCCTCACCCCTGTGTCTCCTCACCCCTGTGTCTCCTCACCCCTGTGTCTCCTCACCCCTGTGTCTCCTCACCCCTGTGTCTCCTCACCCTCCTTACCCGTCTCCATATCCCTCTGCTGTACTGATCCATCCAAAGGCTCACTAAACTGGTGCCAGCCTTCTCCATCAAACCAACTGCCAAAGCTCTGATGTCAAATGGCTTTTTCAAATACTTGCCGGCCCACAGACATAAATTCACCAGCATCGTGTGCTCACAGCTAAACTGATGTCCATTCATCACGGCTAAGAGTTTAGCATGTGAAGAAACAAGAGGCTTCGTCTCTCCGGTCATGGGAACGTTATTCATAATGGCATTTCAATTAAAGAAATGCATGCAGGGAGAGTAAGAGCATGTCATAAATACAGGCTAAAGAGGCGGAAGCGATAGAGCAGCTGTTAAAGTGTAATTAATTAGACTGTTTTTGCCAAAAATAAGTAGTACAGTCTAGAACTGTGTGGGAAAGAAGCATCTCTTGTGTGTCTGGTAACAGTTCTAGCATATTCAATTCTAGACTGGAAAAACTTCTGCCTTAACACTGCCATTTTTAATAATTCAAAGAGCTGTTAAACTAATCTGCAGTTATAAATCCCACATGGCAAAGATCGTATGAGCACCGTACAGTCCTTAGCATACAATAATGAGGATGTATTGATGTCTAGTCAACACAATTTTCAAGTCATTCAAATTCTTAATTAAGCTTGCCCATTTTTCCACGTCAACTTTGAGGACAAAATGAAGAAGCAGGAAAAATAGGGATTTAAATGATTTGGATAAGGGCAAAATTGTGGTGGCTAGATGACTGTGTGAGAGCATCTCTAAAAATACAACACTACTTGTGGGTGTTTCCAGTCTGTAGTGGTCAGAACATCAAAAGTGGTCCAAGGAAGGAAAAGCATTGAACCGGCGACAGGATCATGGCCGGCAATGGCCCATTGATGCACGTGGAAGGCTGGCCAGTGTGATCTGATCCAACAGACGAGCTACGGTAGCTCAAATTGCACAAGGGGGATCTACACAATATTAGGCAGGTGGTCATAATGATATGACTTATCACTTTACTGTATATAAATATTGTTACAGGCATAGGGGATGAGCATCTAGCCCAGGGTGGGGTTTCTGGAGACATGAATAAATGTTTCTGATTTAGCAGGTAAATGCTTTTTGGAACTAAATCATGTTGTTTTTGGAATATAAATCTTTCCTTCTGTTTGTATTCAGGTGATTCTTGGAACAGATGGTCTGGGTATGGCTCCAAAAATGACTCTACTCTGAATAAGAATGTCTGCTAAATGAAGATGTCAAATGAATCAATATGTTGAGTAAGCATTAACACACGACAGGCTGTGTCTTGCCAGCAGATTTTGGGGGGCAAGGGCTCAAGTAAAAGCAGTATTCCTCCCCCCGCACGCACGCAAACACACACTCAGAGACACTCGCACACACACGCTTTCCAAGTGTCCATTATTCCCACTTCCCATCGTTGCCACAAAACCATTTATAATCACACATTACATTCAGAACTTAGGCCTAGTTCATTCTCCTCTGACACACTATACCTTTAAGAAAGCACTGATTTAACACTTTTTCATTTAAGTAATATAATTCAGTCAGGCTGTGTTCAGTTAATCAGACCAATCACTTATGTGTAGGCTAGTATAGACAAACTGCCTAAAGGTGACAGGGGGTCAGATTGCTAGGTGGTTAAGGAGTCAGACTTGTAGTTCCCAACTCTGACTGTGCCAAATGTCGTTGTGTCCTTGAGCAAGGCACTTTACCCTATGTAGCTCCAGGGTGATGTCTCTGTATTCACTGTAAGCTGCTCTGGATAACCTTCTGTTCAATTACTAAAATGTAAGAAATGTGACAAGGCTGACCATGTATAAATATGGAATAGTCTAGTCATATCCTAATTGTGTTGTTTTAACAATGCGTTTGTATTTTATAATAAAAACATTGCAAAGAAGTAAACATGGCATTCTCAGTCAATTTACTCAGGGCTGTTGCCAGTAATCCTGGCTCCCATTAAAAAACATATGTCTGGGCCCACCATCTAAAATATATTCATGATAACAGTATTATGTTATTATTAATATCTGAACAGTGCCTGCAGTCCTTTTCTTCCAGTACCAGATTGTTTTTGACATTGTGACTCTAATTAATTTAACACCTATGCCACATAATTTCATCCAAACCTATACTGAACATAAATAGAAAAGCAACAATTTCATAGTAGCTACTGAGTTACAGTTAATATAAAGGAACCAGTCAATTAACTGAACCAAAATAAAAGCATTTAGCAAAATGTCACTAATGTCACAGACCAGTTTATAGGTGGAAATCAAATGGATGTATTGAACAACAATATAAACAGGTCCCCGTTTCATATGTAGGTCCCCTGTTTCATTTGTAGTTCCCATGTTTCATGTGTAGGTCCCCTGTTTCATTTGTAGTTCCCATGTTTCATGTGTAGGTCCCCTGTTTCATTTGTAGTTCCCATGTTTCATGTGTAGGTCCCCTGTTTCATTTGTAGTTCCCATGTTTCATGTGTAGGTCCCCTGTTTCATTTGTAGTTCCCATGTTTCAT
>JACXGM010038558.1:0-10813 GCA_016801145.1 Umbra pygmaea
AAAGGAGCCAGTTGAGGTGGTTTGGGCATCTGGTAAGGATGCCCCCTGGGCGCCTCCCTAGGGAGGTGTTCCAGGCACGTCCAGCTGGGAGGAGGCCTCGGGGAAGACCCAGGACTAGGTGGCGGGATTATATCTCCAACCTGGCCTGGGAACGCCTCGGGATCCCCCAGTCGGAGCTGGTTAATGTGGCTCGGGAAACGGACGTTTGGGGTCCCCTGCTGGAGCTGCTGCCCCCGCGACCCGATCCCGGATAAGCGGACGAAAATGGATGGATGGATGGATGTTCATTTTCACCGTTTTGATCTTCTCTATCAATAATAGAAGTAGGTTACCCCACCTCTGAATATCTGCCTTCATCTGAGTGAACATGAGGGAGAAATTGGCAGAAAATAAATCAGCCATTGAGCGAGGTACTGGAAGCCGGAGTGCTTCAGCTGAAAGGGCAAGTCTGTATGTTGAAGTGAAAATGCAGGTGATTTTAAACAATATTTCTGGCTGGCACAATCACATTGTGTTATAAAGAATACAAGGTATAATAAAGACAAACAAATGCAACTCAACGTAAAGTGTTGGTCCATAAAGACAAAAACGCTAGTTTCTCTCAGGTGGAATCTATAGAGCAAAAAGCACAACTTTATTTAAATAGACTGATGTCCTTAAATGAACTGTAACTCAATAACATCTTTAATCATGCTGCTTGCTACATTTCTAATTTTGTTCCGATTTTAATTTGAAACAGTGAAAATGTATCAAGGTTCTGACATCCCATGGATATGTCTGGTAAATAAATAAATCAATGCTCATCTGTGTATACCTGTTTTCTACCATGCTCTTATATTGTGGGGGTCTTCTACAGATAAAGCATTTGCCACAGTAAATAATTAAAACATACCACACTGGAATTCAATACTGTTTATACTGTTCCCTTAAGAGTCCAATGAAATCCAGACAAACCACAAATGCATGAAAAATGGCACACAATTTCTTATAAATTGCACTAGTTGAACTAGAGAACATTGCTCCACTGCCAGAAGTAGTGTACATAAATGGAACAGGGGTGTGAAGTAAAAAAAGTGCCCTGGCTGGGCAAGGTTGAGTTTGGACAGTGATTTATGAGTGTTTGTGGCTCCCCATGTCACCACACAGTATATTCATCTCTGCCGGGTGCACATATAGTTCGCCTTGGACTGGGCTGTCTAGTAGCAATGAGACACAAGAGTGGCCACATTTGGGCAGCTACAAATGTGAGTCGTGACCACTTCCTCATCCTGGTTTTGTAGACCCTAAAGGCAGAGGAATATATTGGCATAAAGGTGTGTAGTCAGAACCATGAGAATATAAAAACAAATGTTACATGTGATATCAACACAATACAAAAAATACCACTGTTTTGGAAAGGAAGTTCTCCGGTATTGAATTTTGCCCGCCTTAGGAGAAATCCCCATGAAAAGATGCAGCACGGCACCTAGTTTGGTCTGTTAATAGAGGGACATATGTTTTAAATGAATGACTGTTCCACACTTACAGCGTGAGTCACCGTGTCTCAAGGTGGTGAAATGTACGTATCCGCCAATAATTAATGAATGTAGGAGACATAACCGTGGAAATTACCAGCCCTGTCATCTGGCCCCAAACCTTGATACACATCATGACGGCTGTCACACACAGATCCGGAGATCTACAGTCGCTGTGATTTAGTGTCCTGCAGCGCTCTGAAATACTGCCAAACCGCCAGGCAGACCTAATTCCAGCTCAGGCAGTAAATTAGCTCCAGTGAATGGATTGAGGCAGAATAGAGGTCTATCAGAAAGAACTAATCTCTCTTACAGCAGGGTGCTCTATGCGCCAACCAGGCTCCGTCTAGAGCACAGCAGGCATTTCACCACTGACACACAGACTGGAAGTCTATGAGCTATACACATTTAGTACATCAAGACACGTGCATACAGTGCACTGTCCTGTGATAGAATATTTCAACCGCTTTTTGTCCCATGTATAATATATTCCAAATATTCACATGCTCTTAATGATTTGCAAATAGAGACTTTATATGACCCATTAGCCTCGAAGCAGTTGCGCAAAAACATTATTGTACAGAAATGTTTTGCATATATTTTACTGCAACTTCAAAGCTGTGTCTCATTCAACAGTTAGGTTTGCTGACTTCTGTAAATTGCCAAAGGCAGGACGTTTTGGTCAAACTTGACCATTTTACTATAATATAATATTATAAGAACAGATGCTTTTTTTCAGTTTCAGAATTACAATGTTCATTATTTTACTCTAACCCTCCGTTAAACACCTGTCTGTTTTCACCATTATCTTATTGGCTGACCTGTCGCAGCCCTGCCAGGATACTTCAGAGGGTTGACACAGGAGCTGTTCCCTGACATTTCCCTGCCAGTGAACATCCATTGCCCCGAATCATTCTCTACATGTCAGTGGCTTCTCAAGTCTCCTGGCCGTGTTCCAAATGGCACCCCATTTCCTATAATGTGCAGTACAGCCATTTGGCATGCTGGGCGGTAATTAAAAGTAGTGTGTGGGTAGGAAACAGGGCTCAGTTTGGGACGCAGACCTCTCCCACACAAGCCTCAATCCCACCGGGATTCCACCAACCTGGGTTAAATGACTCGGCCGGTCAGGCGGCCTGTGTTCACACCCTCCTCTGTGTGAGTTTAACAGATGTGCAGTGCTACACGTCAGTTACCGAGGCCATCCCAGTTAATGCCCTGGCCTCCAGGCTCATCCACGGGGAGGATAGAGTTTCGAGACGATGGGGAGAGCAAGGACTCCGTAAACGGTCGGTACTGGACCTGTTGACTGAGGCCTGAGGTTTTTTTGAGGGGCTTCAGACAGATGGCCTCGCTCTAGGGTCATCGGTCCTCCCTGCTCACGACAGTCTAGGCTGACCGTAGACATGCCTGCTCCCTGAAGACCTAGTGGGGGTTGACGTCTCTTCTTCCAGTCCCTCCTGAACGGACCCTGTAGGAGGAATGCACCCTGTGGAATGTCTGTCAGAGCTGAGCGATTCTCGCCGGTTCTTTTTGCACATCAGAAGGTGAACCGTGGCTTCTGAACTGACGTCATTGTTTTCATTAAAAGAGAACAAACGGTGTTCATCAGCCTGGATTGTGCTGGAGCAGAACTGTAACTGAACCCAACTGGAGGCTAACCCCAGGGAGCCTCGTGGAGCCACGGCGGAGAGGCCTAGCTCTGCCCTTTCTCTCAGCTACAGAGGCCACAGCGCTGAAATGATTATACATTTCAGTGTGCCTTCACCAAGTTGCCTGGTGTGTTGGCTTGGTGATCACAAGGTTGCTAGGTAAAGTCTTGCTCAGACTTTCTGTCAAAAATTCCAAATGTGATTGTTTGAATTCTTGAGACATTTCTCAGGTAAATGACCTTGCGATGGCACTTCAGAAACCAGCGCTCTCAGGGGAAACCCATCTCCTCTCTTTTCATATGGAAAGTGAGTTTTCTCTGTGTGAGATTTCTTCTCTCCTTTGATGTCGAGGAGGAGAACACCGAATATATTTACTAAAAATAGTTCCAGTTTCAAATACATGAGGTTGTCAAGTCTGTGCCCAATTGTTGTTTTTTAAGTTGGTTTTGTATTCATATCAGGTCGCTGTATACAGTCACAATGGTCACCGATTAGATGTGTTTTTGTGGTGTCATTATGCTTCCCATATTGAATTGATGGAATTATACTTTGTCCTCATCTAGGAAAGATGGGCTAAAGGGCTGTCCAGTGGTTTGTGTATACTGCCCTCATAGGCTAACTACAGAAACTATGAAAAAAGTTAAACTTAGAAAACCCTACACTCACTTGAGTGGTCATGGTTTTTTGGCATACCAATTACTTCATGAACAATTTGTGCAATATACTTTTATATACTTTTAACTCATTTGGCTGGCCAGTTAAAATAACTTTAAAGCAATTTTTTAAGTGTCACTTTCTGCATAGTTACTGCGGTTAGCCTTTGTAGGGTAGTATAGTGGCAGCAAAATTGTTCAATTAAAGGCCTGTTTCTTCTTTCTTTTGATCTCTATCTTAAGAGGGTGTGAGTGTTTTTGAGCAATAACCAGTGAGTGTTTGCAGGTCTTTTAAAACATCTCTATGGTTGTGCCGCATCAATGGTGAAACATATAGAGCATAACTTAGCATTATGTTTTAACACTTGACTTGGTCAAATGTCTGTTTCTGCTCCTGTTAAATGGTGTCCCTCTTTCCCGTTTAACCTGCTATATAACCTAGTTGTTAAATTGCATTCCAGTACATTCCCTTTGATGTTTGTCATCTTTCTGTTGACATGATTTCCAGTGAAGTGCAGTGTACTCAGGGTTTCTCTGCTGTCATCTCTGTCCAGATGAAGCTGTGGAACAAGTACAAAGTCACCAGTGTTCCCTCGCTGGTGTTTGTGGATGCAGTCACTGGGAAGGTGGTGTGTCGGAATGGACTGCTGGTAGTGAGAGATGACCCTAAAGGTGAGAAATCTGTCATACATGAACACACCTCACAGTTCAGTACGTCTAAAGAAACCTTCGGGGATAACTTCACATTTCAGAGATTGTGTTCCATGTCATTGAACAGTTGGAGAGCTGGTCACATTTCTGAATTGATGTCTTCCTCTGTTATTGTGTAAATATTACAGAGCGTCCTTCTTACTCTACGCAAACCCATGATTTTCATGCTTTCAAGTGGGAGACGTGCTGTTAACAAGTTAACAAGAGCAGGCCTGCATTCCACAGTGGGACTATGAGATCGGGATGTCCTTTCTTTGCCAAAAAATCTTATTGCACAATGTGAAGGAGGGGGTGAGGGGTGCAAAGGAGAGTAGAGAGAATGTCTCTGTTACTATCTACCTGTGTCTCTGTTACTGTCTGTCTCTGTTACTCTCTGTCTCTGTTACTGTCTGTCTCTGTTACTGTCTGTCTCTGTTACTGTCTGTCTCTGTTACTGTCTGTCTCTGTTACTGTCTGTCTCTGTTACTGTCTGTCTCTGTTACTGTCTGTCTCTGTTACTGTCCGTCTCTGTTACTGTCCGTCTCTGTTACTGTCCGTCTCTGTTACTGTCCGTCTCTGTTACTGTCCGTCTCTGTTACTGTCCGTCTCTGTTACTGTCCGTCTCTGTTACTGTCTGTCACTGTTACTGTCTACCTGTCTGTCTCGTTACCATATACCTGTCTGTCTCTTCATCTACCCGTCTCTCTCAATGTCTACCTGTCTCTCTCAATGTCTACCTGGCTCTCTCAATGTCTACCTGTCTGTCTCTGTTACTATCTACCTGTGTCTGCATCTACCCGTCTCTGCATCTACCTGTGTCTGTATCTACCCGTCTCTCTATGCATCGACCCGTCTCTCTCTGCATCGACCCGTCTCTCTCTGCATCGACCCGTCTCTCTCTGCATCGACCCGTCTCTCTCTGCATCGACCCGTCTCTCTCTGCATCGACCCGTCTCTCTCTGCATCGACCCGTCTCTCTCTGCATCGACCCGTCTCTCTCTGCATCGACCCGTCTCTCTACGTTACCATCGACCCGTCTCTCTACGTTACCATCTACCCGTCTCTCTACGTTACCATCTACCCGTCTCTCTACGTTACCATCTACCCATCTCTCTACGTTACCATCTACCCATCTCTCTACGTTACCATCTACCAATCTCTCTACGTTACCATCTACCAGTCTGTCTACGTTACCATCTACCTGTCTGTCTCTCTATGTCTACCCCACCTTCTATTAGTTTGTGTTTATCTGTCTGTCTCTATCTGACTATATTTTTCAGTGTAGTGAATCCCAGTCTCCCTCCCAGTACACAGTATGGTCCACAATAATGTTCAACACAGTACGGTCCACAATAATGTTCAACACAGTACGGTCCACAATAATGTTCAACACAGTACGGTCCACAATAATGTTCAACACAGTACGGTCCACAATAATGTTTAACACAGTACGGTCCACAATAATGTTCAACACAGTACGGTCCACAATAATGTTCAACACAGTACGGTCCACAATAATGTTCAACACAGTACGGTCCACACTAATGCTCAACACAGTACGGTCCACAATAATGTTCAACACAGTACGGTCACAGTGCGTGTGTGCATGCATTACTACACTGAGGTAAGCTGGGTAGGTGTGTGTGGTACTACACTGAGGTAAGCTGGGTAGGTGTGTGTGGTACTACACTGAGGTAAGATGGGTGGGTTGGTTGGTTGGGTTGGTGGGTGGGTAGGTGGGTGTGTGGGTGTGGTACTACGCTGAGGAAAGCATGCAGTACCGTCTCAGTATAATGAATAGGCCATGTGGAGTGACGGAGCAGAGCTGTAGCTTGCAGGGCAGGATGGAGCAGACTCCTCCAATGTGAATGGGGACACCAATAAAAGGCTGTGTGGACGTGTCGCTCCTGACTAATGAAGCCAAGCAGGGGACGGTCCACATAAAGGAACCTTTACAAGCTGGCCTACAGCACTTTATTTCTGATTACAACCTTTTATTTGGTCATCCCTAATGGAGAGAGAGAGGAGAGAGGAGAGAGAGAGGAGAGAGAGAGGAGAGAGAGAGGAGAGAGAGAGAGAGAGAGAGAGGTCTCTGTCGCTGTATGGCTTTCTATCATCATTAAAACCACATTTTGCGTCTGTTGTGCATTTCCAAACTGAGATGACACCGAGCACAATAGAGCGCGAGTAGACGACAGTCTCTGGGTTTGGATGTGTGCACGGCCAACGCTGGCTACATTATCCTCATATGTGATTGTGCCGTGGGGGGCTGGGATAGGGATCTGTTCTAAATGGGAGTTTAGCACGAAGGGAAAAAAATTCTATTCACTAATCAGTCCTTTGGCACTCTTGATCCGCACTCACCAAACCCACCCCTCTGCCCCTTCTCTCTCAGGCCTGGAGTTCCCCTGGGGGCCCAAGCCATTTGCGGAGGTGGTGGCAGGACCTCTGCTCAGAAACAACAGGCCCACTACAGACTTTAGCTCCCTGGAGGGACACTATGTGGCTGTGTACTTCTCAGCTCACTGGGTAAGTAGTGGGGGGCCGGTAGGGCACACCATACACACATAGAAGCCTGGGTGTGACTGGGGGGGGCTCATTTTCCTTCTCATGCTGCCAGCTGTCCTCTGCTATGAGCAGTAGTCCAATAAAAACAAGGATATTGAGGGCGCAATGGAAACACCACAGCCTGTGTCCAAGCCTGGTCAAAGAGGCTATGGGACATCCATTGTTTGGGACTACAGGAGTGGAAACCGTTATTTCCGCTCATTGATTTGATCACCTACGCTGGCCTTTCAAAGTGGGCCAACTCCACGCCCTCAGTGAGACACAAAGTCTCTATCCATGCTGAGTCTGATGCCCTGCCCTGCTCCTGACTAGTGGGTGCGTGGACGGATATGTCCCCGATACGCAACCTCCAGCTGCCTGGCCCAGTGTCCGTCCCCCCCAAGCACGAAGACACGACTCACTTTCCAAACGAATATAAATTTCAAGGAGGAAACACTAAAACCTATCATATCAGTATGTGTATTATTTTAAAGGCCCCTTACCCTTTTTGATAGCGTAATCACACCACACCATTAAGTGACACTTACAAGCATGAACCAACCACTAACTGCTCTGGGAATTCTTTTTAGCAATGACCTGGAATGACCCAGGCAGGATGGAGTAGAGATGGGCCAAACATTTCCTCACTGACTTGACCTCCTAAACTAGCTGTGGTTGGGTGTGTGTACAAGATTTACTATCCTGGCAGGGACTACAAATGCCTGGAAACGTAGTAAAAAAATGAAAAATGACCTTGTGGAGATATAACCCATGAGGAACAAGGCAATTTAAAACTGAGGGTTTAGGATTAGAGATACAAATGGGGTTAGGACCAGAACTATCATTAGGAGCTCATGGTGAGATTAGGTTTTTGAGGTTAGGGAAAATAGGGTTTTTAGTGGAATAATGAAAAACAATCCCTTTAAGATCCCAAGAAAAAAGGGTTAGGGTCGAGGGGTTAGGAGTCGAGGGGTTAGGAGTCGAGGGGTTAGGAGTCGAGGGGTTAGGAGTCGAGGGGTTAGGAGTCGAGGGGTTAGGAGTCGAGGGGTTAGGAGTCGAGGTTTGATGTTCTAATCGTCGAATGCACAGGATTCTTAAGACCAATGACACAACATTTTTTAATGCAGGTTTCTGCCTAACAATCCAGGTATCAATGATTTAAATATATAAATATTTACTAAGTATGCGCCAACGTATGAGTGTGTGTGGGTGTAGTTGAGTGCTGTGACAGGTCAAGTGTTCAGCTTCTCTGATAGACAGAAACTGTCTACCCTTTATTGACCCAGGGTAAATAAACAGCGCTTGGCTGGGGTCAAAAGGCTTCTGTAATATATTGTTTACAGCTTAGGTTCAGGGGCTAAGGTTAGGTATTTGAGGTTATGGTTAGAGAAAACAGGATTTCCCACAAGGATAGTGAAATATAAAGTGTTTGGTGAAGAGTGAGACTGATGTGGATGGAGAATGAATTGATTTGTTTTCCTCCAGCACTGCGGTGCCACTAACTTGTTCCTACACACACACACACACAGCTCGGCCACTGGCCTACTCCACTTTGCCTAATCCTGTGGGAGAGAGGCTGGAAGGTACACACACACGCACAACCAGAGACTATGATGTCATTCTGTGTGGTTGGGTTAAGAGCCCTCTCAGAACACTCATTCAACACAACAACACAAGCCTCCCAGGCAAGGCAGGCGTGCTGTTCCTGACTACTGAGGTTCTCACATCTGAATGGACCAGCAAAGAAAAGGAAATGTTAGCCCTGGTTTCTGCTGAAACATTACTGGAGAGAGGGAGGGGCCACGTTGACCTGAGCAACTGAACACGTGTGTCATCTCACTGCAGCGAGTCCCTGCACGTTTTCAGTTGTATACAGATCGATCAATTTGGGTGATTTTGGGAGCCGATGTACCAACTAGTTTCTGTGTGTGTTTTTCCCACAGTGCCCTCCCTGCCGTAGCTTGACCCGCGTCTTGGTGGAATCATACGGCACAGTGAAGGAATCTGGTCAGAAGTTTGAGATAGTGTTTGTCAGCGCTGACAGGTGATCTTCTGTAATCTCTTTCCACACACATACACATGTACTCCACTGCTCTGGCACGTCCTCTCTGTCATATAAACTGTCACAGCGACGCACTGTCCCACACACACACACACTATCATATTCCTGTCATGTTGGCTATTAAATTCCCTAACTGAGTAAAGATATTTAATGGCACTAAGGGTTTTCTATTTGTCCACCGTGACAGGTCAGAAGAGTCCTTTCAGCAGTACTTCAGTGAGATGCCTTGGCTGGCCATTCCATACTCAGATGAAGCCCGACGATCACGACTCAACAGGCTCTTTGGCATACAAGGTAGATGATAGTTTCTAGCTGTCTGCTCCTGTAGGCTACGTGTTGTGAATCTGTGGCTGACAGGAGGATCTGACCAGGTATCCTAGATGCTTGTCTGCCGTAATAATGTGTTGATGTGAAGAAGTGGCTGGCGGCTATCTGTGTGGTTTTGGATCCAGATCTGGGTGAGGATCAGTGAATATCTATACCTAATAATCCCCCTCCTTCCTAATTGGCATATGTTACTACTCACCTCTCCACTTGATAGCTGATGTGTGGTGAGCGTTCTGGCGCAAAATGGCTGCTGTGCATCAATCAAGTGGGTGCTACACATTGATGGTGGATGAGGTGGGCTTTCCCCCTTCACTGTGTAAAGCGCTTTGAGTTCCTTGGAAGAAAAGCGCTATATAAGTTGAATGCATTATTATTATTATTATTATTATCAGATGGTATTTTTTGACGTGCTTTCTAAACAACAGATGTAGATTAACACATTACAATAATGCAGAATTGAACAGGAAGAGAAAGATGTCCCAGGATATCTCAGTGGTATAATTCAATGCCCCACTGGCTACAATCCTTTACTACACATCAAGAAAAGGGAAGTGAGGTTGAGCGACTGGTTAGTGTCCTTGCGCCAGGCTGACATGAATCTGACCATTTCCTAGTCAGAGCTGGGCTCATGAGAGTGGATCGTTGTCCTGTGTTGACCCTTTGCATGTTTAATCATCTAAGATCAGATCAGAATGTCTTGTAAGTGTTCAGATTGTGTCCCGCTCTTTGAAAGCAACAGCTCTGGCATTCAGCTCAGTGGGGAAGCGTCCTGTAATCCATGGTTTTTGGTTGGGGCTGGTTCAGAGTCCTAAGATTAAGTCACTTCTGAAATAGCTAATGTCCCTGCCCTGTGCACAGCCTCCTCTCTCATTAACATCTGAAAACAATCATCTTTCTCCCACTAATGTGTTAGTATATTTAGTGACAGCAGAGTCAGAGAACTCATATAACATCTGAAGGCAGCACACTACGCAGGGCAATGTCCTCTTCACTGCCCTGGGGCATTAGCATTAGACCTTAAGAACAGAGGGAAGTGTTGCCCTCTACTGTCACTTTTTTCCAGCAGCATCTGGTAGCGGGTGGGCTCTGTTTCAGAGTCTGTCCGTGGGATGCACAGTGTTTTAAATCTGGCATTCCCGTTCAAGAGACTAAAAGATAGTGAACTTCTTTGCCGGCTATCACCCCATTGATAAAGCAACAGACCTGCCCTGGATCACAGAGGGCGTCCAAGGTTCATGCACTCGGGTTATCCTTCAGGTCCTGGTGTCAGAGGAAGCCCCAAAAAATGTGTTGCTTCTCTCTCTCGAATATGCTCTTTCCTTGGCTCTCTCTCTCTCTCTCTCTCTCCTGTGTTTCTCTCTCTCTCTC
>JACXGM010038559.1:0-10805 GCA_016801145.1 Umbra pygmaea
GTTTTTCTTTGTATATTCAATATAATTCTGCAAAATTCAGCATGCAGGGCCTCTATTGGATGCTTGTCCCATCTAGTGTAGTCATGCTGACTGAGTGGACCCCACACTTCACTTCCATACAGTGCTATTGGTGCAATGATGCTATCAAATATTTTAGTCCAGATTTTGATTGGTATGTCTATTTTATGAAATTTTCTTCAAATTGCAAAAAAGGCTCTACTGGCCTTTTCCTTTAGCGCATTCACTGCCAGACTAAACTTTCCAGAGGCGCTGATCTCTCTCTCTCTTCCATTGTCCCACCCTTGTCCTCTGCAACCTTTATTTTAAAAGAGGCTCTGAGCTTCAGTGTTGTACAATGGCTGGTCATGCTTTATGGCAAGATCCTGGAGGTTTAACGGGTGTAAATCTGATTCCAGTCAGCCCAGTGAAGCTGCTACAGCAGCCAACAGAATCCCCCTGGCTCGGTCAACAGCCATGTGTAATGCCCTGCCAACTGCCTCAACCTGAAAATCGATCCCTGTTTGCTCTTTTCTCTTTCTTTTAAAGCCGCCCGTACATTACACTGTGATAAACATCCTCACATTGTGAGAGAACTCGTTATGCAAATCACTGGTATAATCTTGTCCCCTTGAAGCCTACAAACGATGTGTTCCGATTACACGAGCTTGCTCATATTGCGGCCTGTCCAGATCCGTCCCTAGTGTGCACTTCACAGTTGTGTCCTAGTCTATCCATTCTTCTGGCTGTATCACGGCAGCAGAGGGACTGTTTCTCAAGTTGCATCGTAGCGAACCACCCATTGCCCAAGATCAGACTGGAAATTTATGGCATGTTATAAAAAACACCCAGTGGCACCAACGACCTCAGTCTCTTCCCAGGTTCTCTCCGGCGATAACTCACTACTGTTTTTTTTCCAGCTTTTGTTCTGTCTTTTTCTTTATCTTTATCCCTTTCTTTCTGTCTGTTTTCCCTCTCTCCCTTCCCTTCCTTCTCGTTACACTATCGTTTTGTCTTCCTACAATTTCTGCCCCTCTGAAAGGAACATTCCATCCTCAACAGCCAATGCAGTCTTCTGTCTGCAAATAAAATAGGCCGCAGAAAACAAGACTGGCTATTGTTGGAACTTTCCATCCCACTTCAACCTGGAGAAATACAGAGGGCAATAAACTCTAAGTGGCCATACACATGCTGAATATGATTGATCCTTTTCCTGTGGTGTCATGCAGCAAGCGCAGTGTGTTCCCTGTTGTGTCTGTATGCTTGAATTTGGGAGACAAATAAATCAGAGGAATATATGGTTAATGGACCAGTCCTATAGTAATGAAGTGGTTTGTTTTCTTTTCAAAACCCAGCAGACTGTGTGAGTGTGTAGCTACCGTATGAATCTGTCATCTTCACACACCAACCACGACTGCAGTATTCCTTCCTGTGGTGGGGCTGCACATTGTTTAACATTCAATCTTTCTAATCAACGACTTGATCAGAACTCAGGCATTAATGTGTGTAATTAACTACAAAGGTAGGAGAAAAGAAACATGTATATTGGCCCGTCAGGAAGGTCGTGGGTAGTTGCTATAGCAGCCAAGTTAAAAGAATGCAACCTGTCTGCGACTCTCCTTATCGCCCTAGCTCTATTTATTCCTCTCTGTCTCAATTGTTATTTATTTCTCTTCCTCTCTGGGTTTCTGTCTCCCATTATTTCTCTCTGTCTCTCTCACTTGTCAACCTATCGGCGCCCCACAGCGCCTTCTCACCATGAGGGCGTGGTTCTGAATCACCTCTGCCGTGTCATCATGTGGAGTAGAGCCATTGATCATTGACTGCCGGTGAACAGGCGGAGACGCCCGTAGCGCTCGGTGCATCAGTGAGTGTCCTCATATTAACTACAGCCCTCGGTGGAACCCCAGTAGCCCCCAGTGGGAGTCAGTGACATTTAGACTGTAGACTCCATTACTGAGTGCCCTATGTGGCATGTCTTCTGGTGTAATACTTTGGGGTGAAGAGGGAAGCGACAGAGAAATTATAGTGGCATCTTTCTTGCATTGCCATGGTGTGAGTTTGCTATGGTGAGTATAGTAAGTACAGGCTCAATAGTTTACATGCCATAATACTCGTTATACGTGTTATTTCTGTTACTCCACGTTTTCTTACATTGTTTAGCTAAAAGTGTATTTATTTGCCCATATAATTATTTTTGGGTTTATCATAAAATATGTAGAACTTGACTAATACAATACTGAGCAGGCGTCTTCATCGACCTGGTCAAGGCTTTCAACTAAATCACAGGGTTCTTATTGGCAGATTCAATAGCCTCGGTTTCTCAAACGCTGCCTGATTGGTTCACCAACTACTTCTCTGATAGGTTTCAGTTTGTTAAGTCAGAGGGTCTGTTGTCTGGACATCTGGCTGTCTCTACGGGGGTGCCACAGTTTTCGATTCTCTAAATGCATGGTCGTCAATCGATCACCCAACTAGCATCACCACTTTTTACAGGTTCTGAACTCAAATATGTGTAAACCTACAGATACCTAGGGGCTGGGTGTCCACTTTCCATCCAGAACCCCATCTCCAATACAAAATGAAATCTTGGATATCAGCTTCCTATTCAGCAACATGGCCTCCTTCACCCATGCTGCCATAACATGCAATGGTGAAAATGACCATCCTACCAATCCTAGACATCAGTGATGTCATTTATACTTTATTAAATTAAAAGGATTACTACTTTCAAAATACTAAATAATTTATGTCACAACCAGCCCAGCGTAGGCGTACCCTGCAACTTGCATTTTGCTGTATGTCTTCCTGGGGTCCTTTCCACCTGCTTCTTGGTCTCCCTCTCTCCGAACCACCACACCTAATTGTGACATTATAATGTATTTGCACAAGCTGCACGTATACAGGTTTAAATGTTCCAAGCTTGCGTTCGTGGCAACCATTTTGTACCAAGCCAACAAGTATATAAAAATTATAATATATATGTATATATATATATATTATTGTCATGTTTTTAAGGAATTCCACAATTAAATAGATCCCTAAATTCCGATGCGCATGCAAGATCACTGTGGGGCGGCAGGGTCTCAATGAGTCAAGTAGGTTGTCTAGCAACTGGAAGGTTGTGGTTCAATCCCCAGGTCCTCCTGACCAAGTGTTGAGGTGTCCATGAGCAAGACCTCCAACCCCAGCTGCTCCCGACGAGCCTTGTGTCGTTGACACCGCCATTTGCATATGAATGAGTGAATGGATGGATGAATTTGAGGCACAGTAAAGTGCTTTGAGTGGCCACTAATTAGAAATAGTGTTATATAAACGCACTCCATTTAACTTTTTAAATAATGAATCCAGTTTACTAATTGTTCCGAGTGACAAAGCCAAGGTGTTAAGAATGTGTGTGTGTACGGCATCAAAAAGACATGGAATTGGCTGATTTAACCAACAAAAGTTAGGTAAAACAATTAGCATAGTCATAATTTGAGAAAAAACAAATCAGAAGTTAGCATGAGTGCAGGAAAGCATCAGTCTCAAAGAGCATAAATGTTCAATAGTGAACATCATGTTTTATGTACCGGGACGGATCGCATGTCTGAAAGTGACTGATCAAAATCTGTTTGTTGTGGGGGTCCATGCATGATCCGACATGTGGTCAGATGAACCATGTGAGCGCCCTTCACCATCCGACAGATCTGTCAACGGAGTTAAATATTAGAGGAAATTAATTCACCATCCCACAGATCTGTCAACGGAGGTAAAGATTAGAGGGAATTAAGAAGGGAGAAAAATGGGGAAACCCCCCCAAAAAATATAGATATTTAGTTTTGTGGTGTACAGTAACAATAGTTCTGTTTTAACGAAAATCACTTTACGTATTTTCAGGCATTTGATTGATTATCCATGTAGTTAAAGCTGAAAGACATATCTATCTTAATTTATCCTGAAACATAGGTTATACCTTTTGCCAATCTGAAAGGCTAATTCAAACCTGATAATTGCCAAAAAAAATCAGCTGGTAGTGCTGTTTTTTTAAAGAGAGACATTACAATACATGGTCACTGCTAACGTAATCTAATGTGCCCGGAATCTTTGACTGAACAAACCAGTATTTTTCCAAAGAAATTACAGCTAAATCTTAGTGCAATCACGAAGTCAGAAAATGTGCAATCACAAAGTCAGATAATGTGCAATCACGAAGTCAGAAAATTTGCAATCACGAAGTCAGAAAATGTGCAATCACGAATTCAGAAAATGTGCAATCACGAAGTCAGAAAATGTGCAATCACGAAGTCAGAAAATGTGCAATCACGAAGTCAGAAAATGTGCAATCACGAAGTCAGAAAATGTGCAATCACGAAGTCAGAAAATGTGCAATCACGAAGTCAGAAAATGTGCAATCACGAAGTCAGAAAATGTGCAATCACGAAGTCAGAAAATGTGCAATCACGAAGTCAGAAAAGCAAAATGTCAAATAATTTGTATATATCGCCATCCTAGTGCTGTGCCCCGACAGTGCTTTCTATATACTGTTACCTCTTCCAGTGTTAATGGTTTTTCCCTGCGACTTTGCATTCCAACTGATCAACTTTGCACACAGTGTATACATAATTCTTACCATATATATGTTGAATATCCTGCATTCTATATTTTGTACTTTTGTGTAACTTCATGTGTAACTATGTTGTTTTGCTCCTTCCATTTTATCTTGGCCAAGTCACCATTGCAAATGAGAATCTGTTGTCAATCAACCTACCTGGTTAAATAAAAGTTATGAAAAATAAATAAATAAAAGGTGTTACCTCTTCACCTACTATGGATTCCGAAATGACTGCACTATCCCTATGTAGTGATCTGCTTTCAACAGGGCCCATTGAGTTATGGTCAAAAGTAGGCCACTAGTAAACAATAAGATTGGTGCCATTTTGTAAACAGGGTATTTGGAGCCAGTGGGATTAAAATGGAATAAAACAGCATGAGTTGGAGCTCTGACAATCCTCATTATTGTGTTCATGAGATTTCACATATTTCATTCCAGCAAAAATGAATTGTTTAGTTTTATTTATTTATTTTTTTACAGCCGGAGATGGCTGCCAAAAACAGACATTATTTGTATTCAAGTGAAAAACAAATATTAAACAAAACAAGAGAAAACAGAAATAATTCAGAAATGCTAAAATGGAAATAATTTGAGAGGTGTCCAAAATACAAATGATTGGTCTGTGTCCCAAATGGCCATCTACTTACTCTGAAGTACACTACTTTTAACTAAAGCCCAACTGGTCTTGGTACAGGTGTATGCAAATAGCTTTAAATTTAGAATGTACCATTGTTTAATTATGCAATTAACCAAACTTTTTTTTTTATTATTCAAGCAGGACATTCTCTATCGTAGTAATAATATCAAATATAGTTATTTTATCATAGATCTATAAGAGGTTTTCATTAACAGAATTAAGCCACTGCTTGTGAGACTTTTACTAATGTCATTACATTACATTTGTGTCACCAGGTATTCAAGTGACAAGTTTGTATAGTACATTAACTTGATCACAGATGGTTTCTCAGCACAAAGCAGATTCCAGACTTGGGAAACCATAGCACACGGTGTATTTTGTCTATAAACTACCATTCTACTGTACATGTACATGTAAGTGCATTTTAGTCAATGCTAACAAAAGCTGAGAATAAAGCCTAATTATTTTTCTAAAAGTCTCCATACCTTTTAAAATGTAATTGACACATTTAGACACAGTTAAAGTGTTGTCCCATATCAGTAACAAAAACACAAGTTATATTCTAACACAATTAAAAGCAAAGTTTGTGCTACGATCTTGCCTGATGCCAGGCTGTTGGACACATACAATTCAATATACTGTATTTTAGGTTTATATTGTAAAATGATACAAATATTTGCTGTAAATTGTATTTACTGTATAAGGTATTGTAAAACTTTTAACTAACTTTCAGTATGGGTGGCTTAGTTGGCTGACTGGTTAGGGATTCAGACTTGTAGAAGGCAGGTTGCCAAATGGTGTTGTGTCCTGAAGCAAGGCACTTTAAGTTGTCCCTTTATTCACTTTAAGTCCCTCAAGAGCATCCACTAAATTACCTAAATCTAAAAGTGTTTTATTATTATTATACACTTTTATATTATTTATATTATTTTATATTAAGTGTTTTATTATTATTATACACTTTTATATTATTAATATTATTTTATATTACATGTATTATTTAGGTCAATAAACTAACAAAATAATCTGTGTTAGGGTAAGCACTGTACTGTAGATATTTTTTTATAATGTTGCTGATAGTCTGGAGATAATGTGTAGAACATGTATAGTTAAACATTTGGTATACTAGAAACCCAAAAAAGAGAGAGACTCACTAGTCATCCATCGAATCAAATATAGACAGCTGTCTAAAAAGGTGTGCAGCTAGAGGCACATCAATTTGGTCTGTTTTCAGACGAGCTTCTGACATAAGCTCCTTATGCAATGAGGGGGGTGTTGTTTTGTTTGAAAAATGTTCCAGAATTATTAAGGTTGATTTCCACTGCTCCTACAACCACAATTCAACAGTTACTGTTGTTTGCAAAAATGTTGGCACCCCTGATAGTTTCCATGATTTTCAGTTATAAATAATTGAGGTTCATTTGAATAACAGAAAATTTGCAAAATGCATCAAAATGAAATTAGACAGGTACATACATTTGGGCACCCTTGTAATTTTGTTGATTTGAATATCTGTAACTACCTAGCAATGATTATTTGGAACACACAATTGGTTTGGTGAGCTCATTAAGCCTTGAACTTCATAGACAGTTATGTCCAATTATGAGAAAAGGTATTTAAGGTGACACATTGCAAGTTGTTGTTCTCTTTGATTCTCCTATGAAGAGTGGCAACATAAGGACCTCAACACAACTCTCAAATGACCTGAAAACAAAGATTGTTCAACATTATGGTTTAAAAAAGGCTAAAAAAAACAATTGCAGAGATTTAAGCTGTCAGTGTCCCCTGTGAGAAACATAGTAAGGAAATGGAAGACCACATGCACAGTTCTTGTTAAGGCCAGAAGTGGCAGGCCAAGTAAAACATCAGAGAGGCAAAGGCAAAGGATGGTGAGAACAGTCAAAAGCAGCCCACAGACCACCTCCAAAGACCTACAACTTCATCTGCTGCAGATGGTGTCTGTGCATCATTCAACAATTCAGCGCACTTTGCACAAGGAGAAGCTATAGAAGAGAGTGATGCCAAAGAAGCCTTTACTTCACACACGACACAAAAAGTCGCTTGAGGTATGCAAACGCACATTTGGACAAGCCAGCTTCATTTTGGAAGAAGGTGCTGTGGACTGATGAAACAAAGATGGAGTTATTTGGTCATAACAAGGGACATTATGCAGTGGCAAAAGAACACAGCGTTCCAAGACAAACACATGCTAACCACAGTCAAATTTGGTGGAGGTCCCATCATGCTGTGGGGCTGTGTGGCCAGTGCCGGTACTGGGAAACTTGTTAAAGTTGAGGGTTGAATAATGTAGAGGGATCAGTCATAAAGTTGAAGTTACGTCGGGGCTGGATATTGCAACAAGACAACGACCCAAAACACTGCTTAAAAAAGACATATTCTGGAATGACCATCCCAGTCCCTAGACAATGTAACAATGACTTGTGCCATCCCCTGCTCTACTGCATGTTAAATATGAGAGCAAGGAGACCGACTGGAAGCAATATCTAATCCGGACCAGCCGGTCTCTCAATCCACATGGAACATACATCAGTAGAACAGGGGGAGGCGCCACACTTCACAATACCCCATAATAATCATATCCCAACACAAATACAACAAAATCCCATATAAATAAACATCTAAATACAACAATGAGTCCATGATCTCAGTTCCATGTCCACCCTGATAATCGAATTACAGATACTTTTGAAAGAAATGTATTATTATTTAAAAGTATCAGCAATGTAAGGCATTTTGCATAGCAGCTGCAAATATAATAAATATGTATTGCAAATTGTATTAAGTTATATCTCTGTCATCTAGACGCCATGATAAGTGAATTACATAATTGGTTTGTAGTTCGCAAACTATCACTTAGTCCACAAATAATGCCCTTATTGACATGAATTGGTGTGACCTTTCTATTTATTTTGGAGTGCTACTGTACTGTATGTCCTATTGCAACAATTTTTGGTGGGCCACATAATTTGCTGTATGATTTAATTTTAAATCAGATTATGTAAACAAACTTCCTGCTGTGCCATTCAACAGGTACCATGATTCATCAGAATATTATTTGGCACAGGATGCAACATTATGGAGGACCAAGTCTGCCAAAATAAGGAATAAATAAATAAATAAATATATGTGTCTATAAAAATATTTATACATGAAAATATACATGAAAATATACAAATATAAAATTATACATTTATTAATCAATATTATTTCCCTATTTATTTATTTCTGTGATCATTTATTTCTGTATTTATTTATTTTTATATTCATATATTTCCATATTCTTTTATTTCTGTATTTATTTATTTCTGTATATATTTATTTCCGTATATATTTATTTCCGTATTTCTACATCCTTAAGCTAATGAGAGGGCGGGACTTAATAGTTCAGCAATAGCAAGCAAGCCAAGAGCGGGAGATAGAAACCATATATACGGTCTGTGATAGAAACAGGGGAGAAACCTTGGGCAGAAACCAAGGGTACAACACAGGGTTGGTTTGTAAGATAAATTATTTTTTCACCAACCCCAAAAAGAGATGCAATGTCACAAACAGAAAATCCATTTAACTGTGCCGATTAGTTGCGTTTTGTGGCTTCGGTGTCACTTGTTGTGCTCGGTTAACTACCGTAGCTGCTCTCTCGCTCCGGCGAACTTAGTTTCTGTGTGTGTGTGTGGGTGACTTGGTGTGTTTGTGTGCGTGTGTTTTCACGACAACGGAACATTGCACTGGCGGTTCTATTCTTTGATTTGAAATGGATAGGCTACAACGAGAAGGGCGTCCGACTGCTCCGGCATTAACGGAATTGTATATCGAAATATGACGCCTACGAACGTAGTAATCTAGGCATGTAAAATCGATCTTCACAATCTGATACCGATCAACCAATGGGAAAAAGGTGACACTGTGACATGCTTTGATTGACAGCCTCCTCATTAGCTTAAGGATCTGGAAATACAGAAATAAATATATACAGAAATAAATAAATACAGAAATAAAATAATATGTAAATAAATTAATAAAAAAATGTATAAAAACTGAAATAAATGATCACGGAAATAAATAAATAGGGAAATAATATTGATTAATAAATGTATAATTTTATATTTTTCTATTTTTATGTATATTTTTATGTATACATTATTTTATTGATGCATATATATATTTATTAATTTATTTCTTATTTTGGCAGACTCGGCCCTCCATACAACATGAGTAACTGAGAGACAAATGAGGAAATATTGCTGATTATTTAAACATGCTTGGACGAGTAACAGCGTCTTATCATGTAGAGCTGAATGCTGAAAACCGTCAAGATCCATTTTACTTTGAAGGACTTACATGCGGTTTGCACAGAACAGATTAGAACTTCCAAAGAAAGAACTTAAAGTGTCCACATTACAGAATGTCCACAGATCTGCCGACAGGTTGTTTGCCTCAGGCAGTGAAAACATGACTAAGCCTAGGGGTCAGAAGTCACTCAGCTGTAGGGGACCTCCACGTAGTCGGAAGGGTGCTGTTTCAAAAGCACAGAAAGATGTGAGAGGGACATTTCCATCCCAGAATGCATTTCAGGGCCAACAGCAGCAGCAGGGAAGGAACTTTATGCATTTTCTTTACGTTTCAATGCAGCAACCATCCCCAGGGCACAGTTTGTGGAGTAAAACTCTTTGAGTGGAACCGGATCCAACCGGATCCAACTTGTCCCAGATTGAATGGCAGAAGGAGTGAACTCTCTGCCAGCCTTCATTTTCTCTTCCAATATGTAAAATGTTCCAGTCACATAACATCAATTAAAAGAATCACTTAACATGGACTATAGATTCAATGTCATTCATTGAATCTACATATGTACACTCACCCTGTCATATTTCCCCAAGATCTTTGCTATAAATAAAAATCAGTGCTTTGTTAACTTACCTGAATATAGAATAGTAAAATAATAAAAAAATTACAACTAATTTTGTAATTTGAATTAGGTGGTCCATATCTTCACAATTTATCTGTTTAAAAGAAATGTTATTAAATATACAATAAAAATATATATGAATATATGAGTGTCTAAAAGTTTGTTGAGGTTGTGTTTTTATGTTTCTTATGACAAAATGTCTCCTCTGGTAGACATCATAGGTTATGGTAGTAAAATGGATAGTGCCCTTAACCAAGAATGGCTCGACATACTAAGAGGCCCCTGTTATGTTGCATATCCAGCCATGTTTCATTACATATGGGCATCAGATGGCACAGCGGTTGTGGGATTGGGTCTTGTCACCTACCCTAAGCTGTATTTAATTTAAGGATAAGTGTCTTATCTGCTAAATTACTACAATGTAAATATCCATGTCAGGCCACATGCCTGTAATCACAGCCTCTTACAATATAACATTAATTGTAAACACTAAACACTAAATGGAGAGATTTATGGAAACCATATAAAACTTTTTGTGGGGCGGCAGGTTATTACTGTTATTGACAAGACAGAAGGAAGAATAAGCTAGGGATACAGGTATGTAAAGGGAGACAGAGAGGAACAGAGACAGGTATGTAGAGGGAGACAGA
>JACXGM010038560.1:0-10805 GCA_016801145.1 Umbra pygmaea
GCCACCTCAAACCGTGCGAAGAAGGTGTTGAGCTCGTCGGGGAGTGAGGCGGGGGGGTGGGTGTCACAGCTCTTCCTGCCTTTGTACTCCGTTATCTGCCGTAGTCCACTCCACATGCGTCTGGGGTCGGAGCTGTTGTAATTGGACTCCAATTTGTCCCTGTAGTCTCTTTTAGCATCTCTGATGGCCTTCCGTAGGTATATCTGGCCCTCCTCAGAGCCTCCGGGTCCGCAGAGTTATAGGCAGAGGACCGTGCTACAAGCTTGGCACGGACATTACTGTTAACCCAGGGCTTTTGGTTGGGGAAGGTCTTGACATTGACCCACGGGACGACATCATCTATGCACTTGGTGATGAATGCTGAGACAGAGTCAGTGTATTCATCAATGTTGTCACCCGCTGCAACACGGAACATTTCCCAGTCTGTAGTTTCAAAGCAGTCTTGGAGAGTAGTAATGGATTGGTCACTCCATTTTTGAATTGACCGAAAAACAGTTTTTTCCTGTTTAAGACGGTGTCTGTAGGTAGGGAGGAGAAGAAAGGAGATGTGATCTGCCTTTCCAAAGGCAGGGCGTGGGATGGGTTTGAAGCTGTTATGGATCGTTGAATAACAGTGGTCTAGGGTCTGATCGCCCCGAGTGTGAAAATAAATATGCTGATGGAATTTAGGCAGTATTTTTTTCATGTTTGTCCTGTTAAAGTCTCCAACAACAATAAAAACAGACTCGGGATGAGCGTCCTCCAGGCCACTTATTATTCCGTATAGTCCCTTAAGCGCGCGCGCCTTGTCTGCCTGCGGAGGTATGTACACTGCTGTGATTATGGCGGAAGTAAACTCCCGGGGAAGATAGAAGGGACGTATGTTTACAGTTAGTAGCTCCAGGTCCGGTGAGCAGTGTGTTGAAATAACTGCGGCATCCGAACCCCAACGATAGTTAATCATAATGCAAACCCCTCCGCCTCTTTGTTTACCTGATTCCGAGGTTCTGTCCTCCCGGAAGATGGAGAAACCAGCTGGCGTAATGGCTGTGTCAGGTATGGTGGAATCTAGCCACGTCTCAGTAAAAGCTAGCACGCAGCCGTTGGCAATGTCTCGCTGGGAGATAATCCGAGCATTTTATTGTCAAGTGATTGAACATTTGCAAGTAAAATGCTCGATAACGGTGGATTGCTGTATCTCGTTCGTGATCTGCATAGAGCCCCCGCTCGCTTTCCTCTCTTCTTCTTCCTGCGTCGCCTGCGTATGAGTAAACAAGTCGACGACGGCGGGATATTCCAGTTGCAGCAATTACTCCGGTAAGTGGAAAAAAGTCTGTATCCAGTGAATTACGTATATCCAAAAGTGCTAGTCGATCAACAGCTGTAGATAGCGATACTAATTTTAAACAAGCCGTAACGGGCAAGATAATTCTTTTATCAGTAGCTTAACTGGTGTCTCCCGGTAATCGTTGCCACCATCACTTTCAACATGAAACTGTATTGTCTGAAAGCCGGATGTGGCGTGAGCGGGCACCAGGGGCGTGGCATGAGCTGCCACCAAGGGCGTGGCGTGAGTGATGTAATTCCCAGTGGGCGTGGCATGAGTGGCTACAAGCCGCAGCTGGACCCTTCTCCCATGACGGGCCTCACACTCCAGTAGGTGGCAGTATATGCACCTGTCAGACGGTTTGGATTTGCTCTTAATACTATAGTAGAAAATATAAATTGATTCACCAACTGCAGTTGCTTTTTGCTGATAATGAGAAGAGAATCAAACGAACAAATCTTTTTAAGGGGAAATCGGTTCACTACATTCACTTAAGAGATTTGTTCAAAAAGAACGAATCGTTCGCGAACGACCCATCACTAGTTTTTGGAATAAAACGAGAAAACAAATAAACAAGCGTTTTACAGGTTGCTGATTGCTCCATTTTTAAACAGGATTCAAAAACAGGAAACATACGGAAAAACGTGTTTTCCGTTCATTCGTATTTTGTTTGGCCACCGTAAAACTAGATACGATTTGATATTCGATTGTGGGGCATGAAACCAAACGGGAAATCTCGTAATCTCCATGAAAAAAATAAAGAATATATATTTAACGAAAAGTCCCTTGACCGTACACGGATCCTGTTGCCATGCTAGCTTTACATGACGTGTTGCCTTGCTTGCTTTAGCTACATATCATGTCGCAAATATTGCAACGAGTGATGTCTGTATCAATTTTAAAAAGTGTAGCCACACTTCTGACTGTAATAGAGTAAAAGTTTTAAGGAAAATGGGATTAATTAAATGGCATTCAATGAAATGTAACATTTCTTGTTAAAAGGCAATCTAAAGTTTATATTATCATCTGTGTTCTACTTGTTATGTCTGTTATTACAAAAAATTGATTATTTATGCCTCGGAGAACCTATAGGGGGTGCAAAGGTAGCCGGTCATTCAATACACTGACTAGAAGCGAACAACATATTTTCTCCGTGTGTATGTTTTTTCATATCCCCCCTTTCAGGTATGAAAGTAATGTAACATAAGTTGTCAGTGTAGTTACGAGGGTGGTGTATTCTAATGGGTGGCAGTATGTGTATTATATGTGTAAATTAAACAAAGCTTAATAATTTATTGAATACGAATTGTATATATGTTCTAAGTAATTTAAAATACTGTATAAAGAGTGTTTGTGTATTCTTGAGTGAGAGAATTAAAAAAGATAATTTGTGAGAGAGAAATTAATATGGATTATACATACATTTGTTTAATTTAATGAATACAAATTGTATATATGTTTTGAGTAATTAGAAATACTGTATAAAGAGTGTACTGTATCCCTGTGAGAGGAACGGCGCGAAGCGCGTGCGCTTGTTGTAACCTTGAGTGAGAGAATGGAAGATGCTAATATGTGAGGGAGAAATTAATAAGAATTATACATAAATGTTTTTTATTTATTGAATATGAATTGTATATATGTTTTAAGTAATTAGAAATACTGTGTATCCCTGTGTAAGGAAAAATGAATTTATAAAATAAATGATAAGTTATATGTTTAATTCAATACACTGACTGGAAGCGAACAACATCTTTTCTCCGTGTGTATGTTTTTCATATCCCCCCTTTCAGGGGTACATGACCACTTTCGGCTTGCCATCACACTTCAGCATTTTTGCTGCGTTCATGTTACCGTGGCGCTGATTACATTCTTTCATCAACACTATATTATGCTAGCAACACAATTTTATTTTTCTAAATAATAACGCTCATTCCAATGCATTAAATAATCGTTTTAAGTTTTAAGTTTGTGTCAAAAATAGACCGCAACAGTCCCGCCCACAGCCGACTCCGGAAGTAAGAATACAATACATTTTCTCCATTGACAATTCGAGTATAAGCCATAAAATTGTAACCGTCAATGGTAGACTTAAAACCAGCAACGACATGACCAAGCGATTGTATAGTCCAATCCGGCGCGCGATTTGTCTATGACGCAATCTGTTGCCACCGCCATTACTGCGGTTTAGGCACCGCAGCTCATTGACAACTTGGTAATATAACAGCTGACAGTGACAGCTAGGTGACAGCAGGCGACAGTCACAGTGAAACCTATGGCGAACCAAATTTTGGTTGACAGTGTCAGGCAGTGGCCCCCAGTTACTGACAAAGGTAGCTTATTAAATGACCATGTTATCGTTGTTATTCTTTTTATCAGCTAATGTTACAGCAATAGTCTAAAACCTGACGTGATGGCCGAGATCAGTGATACTCATTGAGAGAAATAACGTTAGCACCAGCCACAAATGTTAGTAAAATAGTCTATGAAAGTGCCTGGTAGAGTTCAGACACAAAGCGACAAATTTTAGAATGTTAAAAATTCAGTGATTGGAGAGTTTGACCAAAATCTTACTCTAAAAATTCCTACCCCTGGGCGATACATAACGTAGTCAACTGTAACATTACTGTATGTAGCCTATTAGCTAGCTAACATAATCATTCTCATGTCAGGCTACATTTAACCATAGCCCAGCTACATCAGTGAAAGAAATATGTGTGTCTGTGCATTGACAGGTATTCAGGAACATTTTATAAACCGGTGGGCATGTGATCAACTACAAAATGCCAACTACAGGTCTCTAATTGAAGGTCAGAACTACTTGAGCTCTGGATGGGTTGGACAGATATTACACAAGATTGTAAACGACCACATCATAATGAAAGGACCAGTTAGATTTTCACAGTCGATCAACAAAAACCTGTTGAAATAACTCTGCAGAGAAAAGATGGCAAAGTTGTATTTATGAACTGTGACTGTATGGCCAACAGGGGGAAGTGCTGTAGTCATACAGCAGGGCTACTTTACAAGGTGAAAGATTCTGTAACTCGAGGCTTCACAGGTATCGCCTGCACTGACAAAGTGTGTGCCTGGAACCAATCCACCTGTGAAAATGTAGTGCCAGACACAGTTGAAAACATTCAAGGGCTAAACTATGGACCCAGAAAATCTTTGAAAGTCACAGCTACAGCATTTGAGACAGATTCAGATGTCATTCAACACTTTTCCTCCCCTGAAATAGTTGGCTTAGCCATGATACCTGGGACCATTTTGCATCATGTGTTGACAACCAACCTAAAGAGCATGTGCAGTGTGCTGAAAACAAATGTCAACTTTGCAATATAGTTTTTGAAACATATATAAAATGTGGGAAAGCAGACATACAGAAAATAGAATCTCAATGTAAGGGCCAGATTTGTCAACTGTGGCTAGATCAAAGAAAAATTAGAATAACCAGTAGCGAGGCATTTCAGGTGCCAAAAAAGGGAGACCCAAGAAACTGGGTGGAAAAAAAACTGAACGGCACGTTTCTTGGAAATACAGCGACTAGATATGGTCAACAATGTGAGCCTTTGGCTAGAAATTGTTTTGAGACGATCACAGGGCAAACAGTGGAGACTACAGGCCTAATTGTGCACGAGACAGAAAACTGGCTAGGTGCTAGCCTAGATGGAATAATTGAAAGACACACCATTCTGGAGATTAAGTGTCCTACACTAAAGAAGCTTGAGGCACATGGTGGCAGTCTACTAAAACTTATTCAGTCAAACAAATATGATGTCAAATTCATAGATGGAAGATATGTTCTAAGGGAAACTGCATCAGGATTAGGCTACTATTACCAGGTCCAAGTAGCAATGCATTGTGCAAATAAAACAATGTGTAAGTTTCTGGTGTGGACCCCAAATGAATACATTATAGAGCTTGGGGGCGTGACGTCACGGCTGTAGTGCCGCGCTGGCTGATGGGAAAAATCGCCATTTTGTGAGGCCACTTGTTTTGTATACTGTCATTGTTGTAACGTGCCAAGTTCACACAATCGACGGGGCAAAAAGATAGACAACAGACTTTATTTTTATTGTTTTCCGGCCCTGGAGTCATGTGTCCGATGTATCCAAGCGAAAACGGATGGTCTGGATATCCGAAGCCGCACGGACATACTCTTTGCAGACATCCCAAGTTCATTGAAAGTGTGTTCCAGGCATTTTCATTCAGGTACTGTAAGTGTACTTCACTTAGCAAATTAGTGCATTCTCCTTGTGTTGTTTTCCAGGGAGGAATAGTTAGGTTTCTCTGCATTTTGTAACTAAGCACTATTCTGTCAACTAAGGCAAAGTGACCAAGCTAAGTTAGGCTAGTTCAAATAGTGCGATGAATGTGATCAAAACAAAGCACTCAGCTATTTTGATCACTGTGATTGAAGAAGCACGAGAAGTTCTTTTTAACACTTGTAAGTATGTTTGCCACATGAGTTCAGTTGGAACTGAAACGTGAGACACTGACAATACATTCAATCAAATTGTGTACAACGTATTTGTTACTGTTAATGTTTGTTTACACACAATACAATTGCATTTGGTTACAATTCACTAGCTTTATAATGAATTAACAATGATTATTACAATTATTTAAAACAAGAGCCCACTATTTATTGCCAATAATTTGTTTCAATATGAATTATTTTGTCTCCCCAAAGGTAAACCAGCATATGAGATGGACAAGTCTCATCCAGCCTGGGCTCCAACCCTGCACCTGGGTCACTCGGAAGTCACAGCCACAGTATCAGATTGGCATGGGCGCAGACAACATAGACATCGTTTGAGAGAATCTGAGGGAGGCCAAAATAAACAAAACAACATGAACGAAGATGAGAGAGATGGAGTCAAAGGAGATGCAGAAGAAGAAGGATATGGGGCTATTTATTTGCTGTTCTAATGTATTTCTTTGTGCAACTGAGTTGTAGTTGATCCTATATCCCACTTCTGGATGGATCTTGCTCAAGTTACTGGGCAAAACCCAGTATGCTGGCACATCAGTGACCGTCTTTGTGCCATGATTTTGAACTGTTGTCTCCATCTTAAACAAGTGAGCATCTACATGAGTACAGGTCTCAGCTATCCCTGCCATGCAGGTACAACGGGTACACTCCACCTTCCCAGGGCTGCTCATAATGACCCAGGGCATTAGAGGAGGCTCATTCAACCTCTGTGAGTGCATAACCTGTGTACATACAAAACAAAAGTAGATGAAAAGAGCAGTGGGCACAAGTATCAGAGCCGATGGCAAATGTGTGGCGAGCTGGCATTGCCCCAGTACTTTTCAAAGTAATGTGGTGCCGCCTCAAGGCTACTTGCGACTTATCGCCTGAAATCACTGTGAACATTTTTGAAATAGGACAAGTGTTTACTCTTCAAAGTAGCCAGATCTACAGTCATTGTTTATGTGGGAGCTGTAATACAGACATTGTTCATATGTGCACTGTAATAAATGGTATAAAAATAAAATGTACGAAATCAAATTAACCCTCTATGGCATGCATTTTTATTTTGGGGGGGACATTCAACCCCATTTTCTGGGGACTTGGGGGTCCCTGATAACATATTGATCATGTAATCGGTTGTTCGAAGGCAACAATGTGCTACGAGGGTACTAAAACACCAGGGTTTTCTATTGTACCAGTACATATGATAAGTGGAATAAGTTAAACAACCAATATATGCATTAGAAAAATATTTATTTTGACAAATATCAATCACAAATGGTTCCAACATCATACAATCAAATAAACAAACCACTACTAAGCATGTCTTTGTCTTTCTATGTTGGTTTCTTTTTAGGTGTACTGCTTACCGTATAGAGCTAAAATCAGTATTTTTAAATATTATCTGCTCTTTTGTTTTAAACTACACTGTTGATTTTTGCAGTTGCTGTATTTGGGTTTTATGATTCAGAATTCTGACTAAGGTTTGTAGTAGTTTGACAAAGTTTTTTATTCACATGACCCATTGAGAAAGGAAATCCAATCATAAATCTATAGCACAGATGCCATTAGACAAGGCATGTACAGTAGATTTAATTGTTTCATGACTTGTCTATCTGGATAAATGTCGACTAAGTTATTCAAATGTATGTGAATGATAACAGTTATCTTTCATCTAAAGCATACAAGTAAGACACAAATGTTTACCTCACAAGTTCAGGGAAACTTCAGACTGATCCTCAAGATGTGAACTGAACGTGGGCTTCCATATATTTAAAATTACGAAACTGAGCCCGGTATTAGCACTCACACCACAGACTAACTGTACAAAAATATCTGGAAATGTCAAGAGGTAAATCGTCGAACTCGAGTACATTCTCTTGCAGGCACCTCATTGATTTCTGATCAATGCCAACTTTTCCAGGTAAGTTTGTCTCTGTATAGTACATTTTGTTCTTTTAATCGAGTTTCAACATTGTTTTCGACACTGTTATTGTGGCCTCACAATATGGCGGCGGCCTCTTGTTTACGTCCCAGAATGCACTGCGCAGTGACGTCGGTTGCCAAGCTCTATTGTGGATGTGCCATACAACCAAAAGTGGACAATGAAGAATGTTTACTTTAAACATCTGCTACCAGCAGTAGCTACTAGAATAGCACATGGGGTAATGACAGTTTGTGGACTGAAATAGTCATCTTTTGACATGATTGTCAAGTTCAAATTAACTGTAATTCATACATCAACAACTGTTCTTTTTTTCCATTTTGCTTTGTACAAAACTGTAACAAAGTCACTTCATTTAATTTATACAATACATGCATCACACATACAAATAGTTTTTATATTAAAACACTTATACAATTAATATTTCTCTTATAAATGGCTTATTACATTCCTAATTACCACCAATAAATTAAACATTTTCCTTGATGCAATGTCCAACAAATGTTAATTTTCATCTATGTCTTCATCCATTTCAGAAGCCTCACGAATTAACTGTGGTTGCAAGTTACATAGCCCTGCACAAATTCTTACAATTTCATCAACACATTTTACTCTACCAGGACAACATTACTCAAAATTTTTAATCCCTTTAACCTTCTGATTGCCCTCTCCACATGAATTCTGACATTTGCCAAGCGACGCGTTTCTGTTACTTCCTGCTCAGAGAGTTCTTTACAGCCACGTGTAAATGCTGGAAGAGCCAGTGTCACTCCTGGAGGCAGCACATCGGAGATGGTGAACCCACGATCCGCTAAAATTTGACCACCAGGAATCAAGTGGTCAACAAAACCACTGTTCTTTGTGATGAAAGTGTCACTGGCCCTTCCACCGAACAGTTTTGACACAAACATCACATAACCATTGGGGGCTATACAGTATAGGACTTTGTAGGTGTTATGATGTTTATAGTTGCTGTAAGTTTGTGATCGTTTCCTTAAGTTCATTGGCCTTTGAACAAATATTTCAGTGCAGTCTATGATGCATGTGGCTTTTGGATAATTTTCTCTGAAACTCTTAGGCCTTATTCTATTCACTGTATCTCTAGGCAACCAAACAATCACCTTTTCCCTCATAAACTTTGCAAGTATTTGTCTCCAGAAAGTAAAGATTTCAAAGGCAGTGCTCCTGCTTATTCCAAACCGTTTACCTAAGTCTGTGAACTTCAAACCAAGATGAAGCCTCATTAGAACAAGCAACAGTTGTTCAGGGACAGCTAACTTGATGGGCCTTAGTTGTGAGTGAAAAGCTGTAAGGGCGTACAAAAGTTGCCAAAAACTGCCAATACCCAAGCCTGTGTAAAATTTTGAGTCTTTGTCATCCAAATCATAGGCCGACACTGAGGGTGCAGGATCAGTTTGTGTCACACATTCTTTTGTTGACTTCTTAAAATAGTTCTGGTCTGCAGTATCTGGACACTGGATGCCAACATCACACTTCCGCAGAGGCATATTTTCCAAATTACTGACATACACCTCTACATCAACTTCAGCAACTTCAGGTTCAGCACATGATGTGTTCTCTTGTAAGGGCTGAAGACATCTTTTCTTGGGAGGGGCTCTTCCAGATTACATTAACCCCTGAGAAGATACAACAAAAGAGAAAAGGAAATTAACTTACATGTAGGCTATAAATCAGGACAACAACAAATTTTAACCAAAAACAATCATGAACATTTTACACAACATCCACATAAAATACTGTATTCAAGTGATTTCTAAATGTCATTGAAAAAATTAATGAAACCTATGGTAAAATGGTATCAAACTTACATGATATTCATATCCCATATGTAACACTGGGTATGGATTTTCTTTCGTTGGTTTACCATTGGGAAAATGAATTCGACACACCTAGAGAGTGGGGGGCAGGAAGAATACCAAACATTACTAACTTAACAGTGCTACCCAAAATATTGGTTATTACATTAATGTATTGTAGGAAAAAAGTTTTGCTTTCATGTAAAATATTTGGTAACGACGTAATGTCTTAGCTTTTACTGTCAATGTGTCTTAGCACGCTAACAAAACTAAGCAATGTCGTTGACTAGAGCTGATGTATCGCCATGCAAAACAGCAGCATGCTAGTCATTGTGGCAAGATTTAAGATGAATACTGTTAAGCCAAACTTACCGTGCTGTGTTTGTTAGGTACAAAGTCCTTTCGGTTGATATTTACGATTCATTTCTGACGAACAGCTTGGTCCTCGGCTCACCCCGGGAATCTGTGTAGTGCGTAAGGTCTTACACAGGGGCAGTCTCAATGCAATAATGGCGGGTGAACTTCGCATATGGTTTTGTTCCATATCTGTATTTTCCCATTGCTGTTGGAACAGCCGAACACACAACAAGTTCTTCCCGACATTGTTAGACACAAAACACGAAAAACGTGGAGAAAATACAATTTTTTGAACTCCACAGGTAGCTTCCATAAAGTTTCGCTCAATCTCCTCAGCTATGCCTAAACCGCAGTAATGGCGCTGCCGCCAAATGGCGTCATAGACAAATCGCGCGCCGGATTGGTCTATATGCTCATATAGATGCCAAAAGTTCATGAGGCACTAGTGCTGGGCGGTATACCGGTTAACACCGAATACTGGTGTTTATTTTTGTTATGATATGAATTTTTTATATACTGTGATACCGGTGTATTTGAATACATAAAGTCCGGAACGCTACGCTGCGCAACACTGTTTCAGTTCAGACTCTTTTCAATGTTGCACTTCTAAACACACATGGTGTGCTTGTTAAGACTGACGCTTCACTGCCCTTCCTCATGCTGAATTGTGAATATATTTTCAGTTATCTTTCTCAAGTTAGGAAAATGTTAGTTGTTTTGTCTAACTAAAGTTGGTTAAAGCAGCTAATTCCATGTATTTTTCGTACCGTAGTGCATCACAGCAAACACACGCATTATTTGGCTTTGTAACTCAGAACAATTAGTAAAGGGGATTAGCTATTTACAATTGTCTTGCAGGCACATCGAATTTAGGGATCTATTTATTATTAGTGGAATTTATAA